>BQNB010166595.1:0-14095 GCA_026074375.1 Tanacetum coccineum | reverse complement strand
TACCTCTTCAACTCCACAAAATCAGTAAGTTTCAACTAAGGATAGAATTTTGCAAGATTCTATATTACCTTAACTCAAATACCCATTGGATAAAGCCCAATATCTCTTTTATAAACCCCTCAAATCCCACGTGATACTTTGGGATGTGTTTTCCTTGTTTCTGCTTCCCACGCAACACCACAGTACTCGCCTTTTAATCCCTGTACCTTGACCATGTGTAAACCCTAAAAATCCCTTGCCTCATATGGGTTAACATAGAAATGTGACCTCAAGTTGAAACACTAAACCTGCACTTCTATTTGAGTATAAAAATACTTACCTAACTCTTGCAAACTCAGTTGGAGAAAACACAGAGAAACTCAACAATATCAGATTCATAATCATACTCCTTTCACCATTGTTTCTTGTTCTTATATCCTTGGTTTTTTGACTCACAAACATTGCACCATCACATTCACCATAAACCCTAAAACTCCAAGAAACCCTAACTAGGTTTCTTTGGTTTTTCGTTCCCTGTTGGTCGTCCACATCAAGGCAGCAAACGAACAATTAGGTTCGTGATCATAAGTGGTACAAGCAGTTGCGGATAATCATTTGTTTGGGTGTTTGGTTTTATATACGCGAGGGGTGAATAGATTCGTGTAGTCATCATCATTCATTGGGTCAAGTTCTATACGCGTTCGTCCCTACGTTTTCTGTGAGCAATCACCCTCATTTATTTACCTATTATATGCAATTCATATGTCCTTAAATGTGTGCTTGAAATCTGTTAAAAACAAAACACGTTTTTCTTTTTGTTTGCTTCCTGATGTAGAATGAATAAACAGTAAAACCCCATAAAACTGATTAAGTGACTAATAAAACTTGGGCCATGCTTATGCTAGGGTTATAGGTGTAGAAAACCAGCCATTGTGTAGCTTGGACACGTTATTGGATAAAAAGAAAACGCGTCTGTTGAAACTAATATAAATCACAGGTTACATGGGTAGGTTTGAGTACATCATTCGACCACTAGGAGTTGAGCATAAAATCGAACCTTAATTAGTACTTATAAAGGAGGTTTAAGGATTTGTTTCGCCCCTGGAATCACTAGTTTTCGTCAAGTAACGACGAAGTTAGAAGGACTTAAAGTTAGGCGACAGAAACTGCCATTTCTTTTCACTGTTTTAAAACAGTCAACGAGGCCTTTTTCTCAGGTTATTGCGACACCTCTACCTAATGTTAAAACGAACCAAATACTGTTATTTGAAGCCTAATGTACCATCTTTAATTAGGAAGAAAAATTAGCCCGTTTCATTTAGAAACGAGTTAGCAATTAACGTTTGAAAATGACTGTTAGGCACGTGTGTTGACATTTTGTCAAACACCTGGCGTGTAGAGTTCTTATTCATCAGACTTACGACATATATCTCAAAGCATCAGCACCACCACACTTCTGCACATCAACAAAAGTTATACGCGACCACATTAAACGACCTCGTAGGACAAAACATAATTGACGAAAGTTATCGACGACCCGACCAAGTTTTCGAACCTACTTTTAGTTTGTGATTTCATCAAGTAGCGAGTCTAGAATTAAATTGTAAAACTCTACGTTCGTCACACAAATTTTAAGAATAAAACTTAATTATTCTTCCAACACATTTTGTAAACTTACGTCACAACTTCGCTGATTTATTTGACACGTTTAGAGACCAAATCAACTGTCGACCTGAACTAACTTAGGAAAGTACTCGTGACCTAGTTCTAAAATGTCCGATATCGTAGACTACATGTTTAGTAGTAAGAATCTATGACCCGATATATATGGTCGACTTTCATGAAAAGCCACGTTTTAAACAAATAATATTTTCTCAAGCTCAAGCACATACTAAGGACAAGATTGCATGCATTGTAGTATATTACATGATTAGTAATATGAGTACTATTTATTTAGGTAGCGGATAAAGTTGTATTATTTTCGCGTGCATCATTTACCTTGCTCGCTTCATATTCGTTGCTACCTCATTATATCACTAAGGTGAGTTTATAATCCCCATCCTATACTTTTCAATCATTTATCAAATCTCGGGGATGCGATCATGTTTGTTTTACAAAATAGATGCAAGTACATTTTAATTCAAATATTACGGGTTTGCCTAAGTATGTAACATTTCTCATTTTCGTGTCATTGTACGACTATATTAATGATCACTATTTATTTTAGTCCGATACGCGTTTACTTATTACAATTTATGTGGAGATTTAATACTATCAATCTGTTCGGGCAAGTCCCGCTCATTGCTAGTTTACCGGTTGGCCGGAAACGATTAAATTGTATACAATTAGACCTCAATGATGGTTATAAGTTGTACATTTCATTGGGCCAACATTCATTTATAATGTATTTGATTATATAATTCTTTGTTTAGCTTTAGTGTGGGTGGCTATGAGCTTTTAGTGCTTATCAGTAATACATTTATGTGATATTGTATTCGTTACTTTATTATAGGGAAATCTTGCTATCCGCTTCATTTAATTTATAAACCTATAAATTTACCAACATTATTGTTTACAGTTTGAACATGTTTTCTGAGGTCTTTTAGGTACTAACGTCATGCGGTACATGGATGGCGTCTTTTGAAGTCATATCGCTATAAAGATTTACGTGCATTACATTTTGGGATATAGTTATGTTGTGAAATCTTTACTTTTTCAAGTTTAACTAGTTAAGCCTATGGGCTTTTGTAACAAACCATTTATGAAATCCAATGTATCAGTTTTTAAACGACTCTTTTAGAGGTCGTTCTCATATCTTGTGCTATTGATCTATGAAGTAATACCCCCGGGACATTATATTCCGCCGCGACCCATTTTAGGGGTGTTGCAATTCCAGTTCTGTTTTCTTTTGGGTTTGGTTTTTTTGGTGCGTATCGTTCATTTATTGTTGTGAGTCGAAGTGATCGTTCGCTGCAGTGCGTCGACCGTGCTCTATAAGTGATAATATGTGTTCGCCTTACTCACCCGTATTGACTTTTTAAGTCTTTTTCTTTCAATTTTGACTTTAAATATTTTTGGTTTGTGTATTTATTATGATTATAGTCTTTGAGTGTGTGTGTATACGGGTGTGTGATTATTGAGATGTGAGAATGGTGTTTTTTGTCGCATTTTGTTGTTTTTTTTCGTGTAGTGAGTGTGTTTTTATAACACCATAACGAAACATATTTAGGTGTAAAGTTGATAAAGAAAGACTTAAAAAGTCCAATAGGGGTCTAATATTAATTTGGGACGGAGGAGTTAAGTCTGTTTTGTTCATGTGTTTTCTAGGATTATCTGAACATCAAGGGCCTTCTTGATTTGATGTGTCAAACTGTTGCAGACATTATAAAAGGCAAGACCCCCGAAGACGCAAGACATTTAACGTCAAAAATGATTTCACTCCTGAAGAGGAGGAGAAAGTTCGTAGGGAGAACGCATGGGCTTTTGAGTAAATGATTTGAGTATTAAATACCATTTGTCGTGCAACGAAAAACTATTTCCTTCATGAATTTCATTGTTAGCCGAGACTTATTTAAAATTTCTAAAAATTAATACTATTATATACAAGTCTTTTTTATCGGTTGCTTTAGTTCTAAAGTTTTTGTGTCATGTCTTTCAATAATCGTAGGGGTGTTTGGTATTTGCTTGTTTAATTGATCTTATTTTTATTAGGTGTGTTGTTTGTTTAAAAATGACATTAATTCAGCGACTGCATTTTTAATTTATCTAAATCATTTTAAAGTATTTTTAACTTTTAGAGACCACATGTGATCACTAAAGGTTTAGCGCCTAAATTTCCCGCCACTCGAAAAGAAAACATTTTGATTTTGACTATTTTTTTCGTCACAAAACTTATAGCGACTACACGTTGTCGCTATAAGTGGGAGTACCTTTAGCGACTACACCAAAAATGTAGTCGCTAAAAGTCAAAAATGGCGTAGTGTGTTTATGTGACAATTAACATCATATGATGAGCTACGAGCTTTGTAGAGATGTAAAGCTCGAAAATGTGCAACAAGTGAATATTTTAAGATGAAGATACAAAGATTACCAACAAAAAATACTAGTGGTTAAAGGCCTAAAATTAACCTAAATATGGGTGAGAATGGTTTGATGGTCATAATCCCTGTCAATGTATGTTCAAAAACTCACTTGATTTTAGGTTTCTATCCTCTACGTACGATCTATTTAGACGACTATACAAATAGCGAATACGTAGAATCTGTAAACAAACTTCTAGACAACATATTGACCATTTATACGTACACAGTTTGTAAAACAACGAAGTAGCGTGCTGATTATGTGCGATGTGTAGAATGATTGTACTAGTGTGACATTTTATATGTGTGTCATATGATTATTTAGTTGTGTGAGAAATATTAGTGTGGATTTGACTGAATTATGGTGTGAGTTTGTCGAAGAGGTCGATGTATTAGTAAGGTTAGTGGTTCCAGTTTAGTAAAAGGTGGAAGGAAGCATAGAGTAAATTGCAACCTTTTGTAGTTGTTTAAGGCCTTCATCCACAGTGGCTGCAACATTTTGAATATTGTAGTCTATTCTATCTATAATAGTACCCTGCTTGTGTAAATAAAGTCAGCTGATGGATTTTATGGATAATTGTGGACAATTAAGAGATTAATGACTTTATGACCTGGTCGATGACAAGGACCGATAGATCTTTCATGATCTGTGCCAGCTCATTCACTGATTCTCCCACCTGAGATGGTGAATTCAGATTATTTTGAAGGTGGGAAAATGATAAATCAACCAACAAAAATAGTTATAAAAATTTACTGCTCTTGCACACCTGTTGATATCTCTTTGCTCTTTCATAGTAAAGCCTCACTTTTCTTCAGCTTGGAAATTTGAAGGTTTGCTAAAACCCTTGATATATGATTAAAATTTAGAATGCTTTACATTATAATTCATCTCTAAATCTACACCATCTGAACTCTACAAGAAAATGCAACATATTAAGTAACCAGGTAATACTTTATGGAAAAGTTGTATTCAAGTTAAAATGAAGATTGTTTATCCGCATATGTATTAAATTGAAACTTGACATGTCTAATAAGATGTCAAATTGATATCAGTAACATTTAATCAGACACTGGGCATACCTCTTGTCAGAGTGTGTGCTGCTGTATGTTCAGTTTGTCATGTATGTTGTATGATAGCGCTGATGTGTCTGTCATTTAGGAGTTCCATGAAAGACAGAGGATCTGTGCTAAGACTCTGCAATAATCCATAATAAACTTAACGGTTTAATATGACAAACTTATATCAACAAATAGAGCGATAAAGGTGAGTAAAACTTGATAATAATGTAACGTTGAATAGGTTTGTCCAAAGGTAATACCTGCACGTTTTTTTGATAGATTGATATCCTCTAAGAGGTCCACAGAAGATATTTTTACTTAAATTTTTCTCAGATTTTTTCAGATGATAGTTACCTTCATATGTAGAGCCTTTGAATCATGTGCTGATCTCTTTTACAATCCCCAGTTGCAGGGCATCAAAGCCTTGGCATGAGCTTTTGTTAGCTGTGACATTGTTGAGCGGTGCACATTGGATGTCTTGCTGCTTTTTGTGTGTTGGTCGTGTTTTAGACTGTGCTAACCAAAGCTGTGATGGGGTATCCTTTGTGTTCGGTTGAGCACTCTCATTATACTGCGCTAAAATGTATATCATTAGCTTGAATTGAATGCATATAGGGGAGCACGAATGAAGCATTTTCATTGAAAGTTGAGTCAAAGTTTCAGAGCGTGCATGTTGGATGTTTGCTGCTATTAATCACAGTTTTTTTTCCTTTATCAGGAACGGTTGAACACATGTATGCATGGTAAGGGTCAAATTGGTGTCAGCTAAGGCGAGCACTGAGATACCCTTTTCTACAAGATTGTGATTATTGTATGGATTTCTTATATAGTTATCCATTTAGCAGCAACGTTTTAGCAAGTTATGGGCTCTGATAAGGATTAGTACATATCATTGAGCCCTTAACAGGATCTGTGTGTTGCACCTCATAAAAACAAAACTTAAACTAATTATATGAGTAGGAAGAGGTGCCACATAGTTCCTCCCCATCTAATGTTCTTAAAGGTGGGACTTTCAAAAGTCAAATTATGTATTGACGATTGAAACTTGTTCTAGTGGACGAAATCATGTCAAAAGAGGGTCAGAGGACAAGTAGGAAAAAGGGGGTGCTGGCAAGAGTAAAGCTGACTTGTGGTGTCTAAGATGTACTCATGTACTACTTTTTCAATGCTATGGTAAAATTTAACGGGGGGGTTTTTTTGCTTATCATTAGATATCGGGTTAACAGCTTAATATACATCGATCTAATACCAGTGCATTAAAAAATTATGTGTATGTAATATAGGATAGTGGTAGTTGTATGTCAACCTTTCCTATCACACAGAACATATTGTACTTTCGTTGTCGAAAGAAAAAAAAATATTGCAAAAACCTATTTTTTTTGGGGTTTGTATGTTTGTCAGTGTGTAGACTTTTTTTTGATGAGGTTGAGCGTGAGATTATGTGTTTGAATGTTTATGTCAGATGTAGAGTGTTGTAGTTATCTGTATGAGAATTAAGACCTTTAACGAGACTTAAAGGCATAATAACTTATTTGTTCAACCCTTCAAAGATTTAAACAGTCAATTAAGCAAAAGCCTAGTCTTTCTCCTCCTTATAAACTTATAAAGCATAAACGGGCCCTCTGTGTAATTTAGGGTCGACTATGTCGACCCTAATTTTTTCTCGACCCCAAACCTCATTTTTGTTGTAGTGCAATGGGTTTTTCTTGATAAGGTTTTTAATTAGGCAGTATATATACCGTATGATAAACGGTGAATATCTAAGGAGAAGTGTTGTAAAATAATACTAATGAGCTTATGTATATTCATCATTATCTCAACCGGCCCGTTAGGGTTTATATGTATTTATCTTCCATATAAATATTTGATACTTGTAACCTCTTGAATTGATATAACTGAATAAGAATTCTCCCTTCTCCTTATTCTTCTCTTATTTTTGTGTTCTTATTCTTTACATTTACAACCGTAAACCATTATTTTGCATTTTGATGTATTTGTCATTCTAGAAAAATATTACTACATAAAATTATTAGTGTACCATATCGTATAATGTCATAGTTAGCCCATCACCTACCAATTAAACAAGACAAAAACGTCAAATAATTAAAAATAATGTCACCTTTCTTTGCCAAAAATCATGAGCATATGCCATGAGACTTGCTAACTCAACAATTTTACATATTCAAAACGCCTCCTAAGTAAACAACGGCATTGCTTGCATCAAAATTCTTTTTTTTTAACGGCAAAAAAGGGAATATATTAGACTAGCAAGAAGCTAGTAACCAATTACAAAGAAGAAAATATAGCATTACAAGGATCATAAATCCACTCTATCCATTTTGGAGAGACTTTCTTTTGCCTATAAGTAATCCAATTGAAGGTTGAAAGCTTCACATTATCAAGAATTATGTGCTCGTTGGGCCGCTTTGAGTTGAAGACCATTTCGTTTCGGAACCTCCATATATGCCAAATGGTAGATTGCACAACGGTGTCAAAAAACATTTTGCACGCTGCTGGAACAGGGGCCCTTTCGGCAAGGCTGATGACATCTTGTAGGTTTGAAAAGTTGACGTTGCTTAATTTCTACCAATCAACAATACCTCTCCAAGTTTCTTTTGCTAGCTCACAATAAACGAAATGATGCTCTTCAGATTCTAAAGCGTCATCCTGATCTATCAACAATAATACATGTAAGGATCCAAGATTGACGACATTTTATGAAAAATATAGTAGTACGTTAACCCATTGTCTACAGGGGGTCAGTGATTTATTATTAATCTACAAACATTCAACGCATGTTTTATACATGTTCTTTAAGAAGGATAACGTTTAGCGCTTTTCAGAATTTTTTTTAATGTTTTATTTTATTTCAATTCAACTAAAGTACTTGCGTTACTTGATGTGACCGGTTCACACCAAACTAGCCCCAAAGAGAATGATGACCATATCTTTTGTGAGAGTGTCAACTAACCCGTGGCTAAAACACGCGAATACCTTTTTATTATCTTTTAAAATATTTAATAATCTTTAAATTGCGAAATCAATTAAAGAATTTACCAATGTAACTTAGTACCTATAAAAGGGGAATGATATCAAAATGAAAATAGTACTTATTCGATAAGATTTTCATTTATTCATAGAATCGTTGTTTAAAGTTTACTTCAACAAAATTAACATATTGTCACGAATAACGTGCAACTGAATACAACTATTTCGTAAAATAACTAAACTATCTATTTGTCATCGTCACTTCGTGCATGTATCCACTAGTTATATTATATGATGGAGTAATTATAATATAAAAAAAAATTCAAAATACTAATTAAACATGCTAGTTATGTTTTTGCTAATATAATTTTAATCTTTAAGTAATTATAAAGCATAATAGCTTTCTATTTTTAGAAATATTGAATTTTTAAATTACACAATACATCTTGAAAATAAAAATAATTAATACATGATTAAAATACAATCATATATTCACATTGTGCAACAATTAAAAACATATATCTATAAAAGCATACATATGATGTCTTTTTAAAATGATGGTGCATATAGTTTTGAAAACCGGACCAGACCGGACCAACGGGTTCAACTGGGAACCAAAGTCACCATCGGTTCGGCTAGCCAATAAAATCCGTCCGAAGACGAACCGTCGGAATCGGTAAAAACGAATGAACCAAGCCTCTTCGGGATCGAATTCGTTTTATTTCTTCGGTTAATCGTCATAGGGTACCCGCCACCGCAACTTGCGAGTACCCTAGTTAATTAATACGTACGAAGTATGTTTTTTAAAAAGAAAATCAAAAAATATTTGGAAAGTAAATTTTCGCAACTCAATTTTTAATTAAACTTGGTCAACAAGTAATAGAATTTAGGGGAAAAAATCTCAGTCGCTTTATAAATACAACCCAAAATGGGTATATCACATGACTCTATGCACAAGAGACGTGCCACTGGTGGCAAGAAGAAGGCATGGAGGAAGAAGCGAAAGTATAAGCTCGGAAGGCAGCCAACGAATACTAAGATTTCTTCTAACAAGACTATACGAAGGGTGATGGTTTGAGGTGGGAATGTGAAATGGCGTGCGTTGAGGTTGGACATAGGTAACTTCTCATGGGGTGTAGAGGCGTGACCCTAAACCCTAAAACAAGACCCTCTTGCATCAGCCTCCTGGATTTCGGGATTCTGTTCATCCTGATTATGTGTGTTTATTACATCGATCTCTCTATGGGCTAAAACAGGCCCCTCGAGCTTAGTTTCAACGTTTTGCGTCTTACATTACCCGGGTTGGCTTTTCTCATAGTCGCTGCGACTCCTCCTTAATCTACAGACAGGGGACTGATACTGCTTATTTGTTATTATATGTGGATGATATTGTTCTCACAGCTTCTTCTGAGGGTTTATTGCAGCGAATTATTTGTTCTTTGCATCAGGAGTTTGCTATGACAGATTTGGGTCCACTTAATTATTTTCTGGGTATTTCTGTCACTCGTGATTCTTCAGGTTTATTTTTGTCTCAAAAGAAGTATGCGGTTGAGATTTTGGAGAAAGCACATATGGTTAATTGTAACCCTAGTCGGACTCATGTTGATACTGAGTCTAAACTAGGTGTTGATGGTGATCCGGTATCTGATCCGACTTTGTATCGGAGTCTTGCAGGTTCTCTCCAGTATCTTACTTTTACTAGACCGGATATTTCTTATGCAGTTCAGCAGGTTTGTCTTCATATGCATGATCCTCGGGAGCCTCATCTCTCTGCTCTTAAGAGGATTTTGCGGTATGTTCAAGGTACTCTGAATTATAGTTTGCAGTTATTTTCTTCATCTACCACAGATTTGGTTGCTTATTCTGATGCGGATTGGGCTGGGTGTCCTACTACTCGGAGATCGACTTCAGGTTATTGTGTATTTCTTGGCAACAACCTGCTCTCTTGGTCCTCTAAGCGTCAGCCGACGCTTTCTCGTTCTAGTGCAGAGGCAGAGTATCGTGGTGTTGTCAATGCTGTTATTGAGACTTGTTGGTTGAGCAATTTGTTACGTGAGTTGCATACTCCTTTGTCTTCTGCTACGCTTGTTTACTGTGATAATGTCAGTGCAGTTTATTTATCTTGCAATCCAGTTCAGCATCAGCGTACCAAGCACATTGAGATTGATATTCACTTTGTTCGTGATTTGGTTGTTGTGGGGCAGGTTCGGGTACTTCATGTGCCTTCTAGATATCAGTTTGCAGACATTTTCACCAAGGGTTTATCGTCAGCATTATTTGAAGAATTTCGCTCCAGTTTGAGCGTTCGGTGCCTCCCCTTCAAACTGCGGGGAGTGTTAGCCCGTAAAACTATCATGTGTATTCGTATTAGGCTCAAGCCCACATCTAGAATCATCTATGTATTTGTATATATATTACGTCGTATAATGAATAAGAGACACAGACATTTTATCCCTCTTACATTATTATTCTTTGCTTTGCGCCCAAAGTTAATCACACATTCATTCTTATATTCTGATAATAACAATATAATGTCGACTTCTTCTTCATAGTTGATTGTGCTCAAGGCTTCGGACGCTGAGACGTTCCAAGTTGAGGAGATTATTGCGTTGGAGTCATAGACGATCAAACACATGATCGAAAATGGATGTGCTGACTCCGCCATCCCTCTTCCTAACGTCACTAGCAAGATCTTATCCAAGGTGATTGAGTACTATAAGAAACATGTTGAGACACCAAAGACTGAGGATAAGGTTTCCGAGGAAGATCTTAAATCGTTTGATGCTGAGTTTGTGAAAGTGGATCAAGCTACTTTGTTTGATGTTATTCCGGTACGTGTTTTTCATATTCTAGTTAATTCTTTTTTTATGATCATGATTGAATTGGACACTGCTAGGGTTTAGTTATATAATGTTCAATTTTTTTTTGTGAGTATCATGCATCTAATATTTTGTAGATTTTAGTTCTCTTTTCATGTCTATATGATATGTTTTTTTAAAGTAATTGCCTTGTAAAAATTAGCTGGGACAAAACCATAGAACTGGAATTTGAAACTGCAGTAAAATAATGATGTGCATATCCTGTCTAGTTTGGAATTATTCTAGCAAATTAAAGCCTTTTTATTTACTTTCATGAAACTTTTTGTGAAAAATAGGCTTGAATCGATGGCTAAAGGTTAAAGCAAAACTTGTTTTTAAACCGCACCGAACCAATATTAAAAAGTAAAAACATTTAGATCCCTGGTTGTGATTTTGTAGCTTTCCACACTCTTAGATGACCTATAACTAATGAAATCACTTTATGTAATAAGTATTGTGCCTGTATCTAATTGTTATTGCAGTATAAACACATGTGAAACTAAAGAAATAACAAAGCCTTGTATCACTGAATTGATAATTAAAAAACAATATACAAGTTACAACATATTTATATATAAAAATTGGAACACCCTAATATAGCTAGTTAAACAAAAAAACAATTTATTAGGCTAGCAATACCAACATAGTTTTTATGAATTTACAAATTAGTGTTACACATACACTTGTAGTTTGTAATTTATAATTACAGATTTCTTCATTCGTGTATATACAGGCTATTAAGTAATTCCTGTTTTTTCATGTATTTCAGGCTGCTAATTATCTGAACATCAAGGGCCTTCTTGATTTGATGTGTCAAACTGTTGCAAACATGATGAAAGGCAAGACTCTCGAAGAAATCCGCAAGACATTTAACATCAAAAATGATTTCACTCCTGAAAAGGAGGAAGAAGTTCGTAGGGAGAACGCATGGGCTTTTGAGTAATGATTTGAGTATTGAATACCATTTGTCGTGCAACGAAAAACAATTTACTTCAAGAATTTTCACTGTTAGCTGAGACTTACTTAAAATTATGTTCTTAAACTTGATACTATTTTATACAAGTTTTTGTGTCACGTCTTTCAATAATCGTAGGGGTGTTTGGTATTTGCTTGTTTAATTGGTCTTATATTTATTAGGTGTGTTGTTTGTTTAAAAATGACCTTTAACGACTACATTTTTAATTAATTTAAATCATTATTAAGTATTTTTAACTTTTAGCGACAACATGTGGTCACTAAAGGTTTGGCGTCTAAATTTCTCGCCACACAGAAAGAAAACATTTGATTTAAACTACTTTTTTGTTCACAAAATTTATAGCGACGACACTAGATATGTAGTCGCTAAACGTCAAAAATGGCGTGGTGTGTTTATGTGACAATTAACATCATATGATGAGCTACGATCTTTGTAGAGATGTAAAGCTCGGAAATGTGCAACAAGTGAATATTTTGAAACACGCTAACTTGATGAAGATTTAAAGATTAGCAACAAAAAATACTTGTGGTTAAAGGCCTCAAATTAACCTAAATATGTTGTAGGGTGAGAATGGTATTGATGGTCAAAATCACTGTCAATGTATGTTCAAGAACACACTTAATTTTAGGTTTCTCTCCTCTACCTACAATCTATTTAGACGACTATACAAATAGCAGATACGTAGAGTTTGTAAGCAAACTTCTAGACTACATATTGACCATATATACGTACACATGTTTGTGAACAACGAAGTAGGTGCTGAATAATGTTGATTGACCTACAATCCCAAATATATATAGAAAGTGGAAACACGAGACTTATATGCATACACTTAAAGATACAATTAGAGTAGATCAAAATCATAGTAAACATGTAGTAAAATCACTTTCAAAGTTCACATTCATATCCAGATCTTGTGTTTATTATGTTGACTTAAAATTTATTTATTTTTCTCATTCTTTTATTTTGTATGTTTTGTTTTCTAAATGCCAGATTGCATAGGATTATAAGAATCTATATCTATATCTATATATATAATAAAAGAAGTTTTTTTTGAAACCTTGCCACCTCATTTAAGCCACCTAGGCAATGTGCCACGTCATTTAAGCCACATCACTTAATCCACATGTACAAGAACCTGTTAATGAGCTGAATTTTGATAGCTGTATTTTTAGGATTGTTTCACCACCTTAATTGCTAATTCCTTATATACTTCTATCAGTTATTAATTCTGTTTGACTATTCCTTAAACATACAAGGAAATTAGTTACCATATTTCTTCAAACTTCTCAATTCTTTTTATTGTTTCCAAATTTCAAATAATTCATAAAATCAAAATTTTGTTTATTGATATAGTGATTGACAGGAAGACACCTCACTATTATGAATTCACTATTAATCAATCAGTTACGTTTTTTTTTCAGTAGCTAAAACATTTGTTTTGCTACCAAAATTTCTTCGTTGTGAGATGAACAAGAAGGTTTTTATTGAATGCATATGGACGATCTCTCAACAGAGCAACAAGAAATGTTAGTTTTTTTTCCGTTTCTTTTAAGGTAGGGATTTATTGTGTTTTATTTAAGGTTATTTAAACTATGAGTAGAACCCAATGACCTCATTCTTCTTTTATCTAATTCTAAATTGATTTCATGTCTTATGTGTTTGCCTCTATATTAATCATGTTTTAGGTGTTTATGATTGCAGAAATGCGTAAAAAATGATGCTTGCTGAAGTGTTCATAGGTGTTTGATCAAAAGCCTTTAAGAACCATCATTAAAAGTGTCATTCTAACACCAATTTTGAATTATATCTCATATGTGATTATAACCTTTTAGTGTCTAAAATACATATAATCTTTTCTATGTTTGTTTTCAATTTGGGGTGTTTTGCTGAAAGCTTCTCTAACTTTGGTATAGGTTGTCTCCGATTGCAATTGAATAGAATGTTGTCTAAATGCTAAAAGGAAGCGCATTTGCAGGTTCCCTCAACCTCATCAAGTATGTTATTGTTTATAATGATAGATAAGTTATTAACCTCCAATTAAGATGCAGTTCTTTCACATTTTAAATACTCAATCAAAACAGTTTTGGCGAACTATAGTGCTTAATATACTTGCTTAATGTGTTCACATGAAATGTTTATTTGTGGAGATAACT
>BQNB010166594.1:0-14095 GCA_026074375.1 Tanacetum coccineum | reverse complement strand
CATTTGACGAAAATCGAAGTTTTTTAACAAAATTATCACTACGACACAAAATTCCATGGGTATCCCGAGACACCTCCTAATTCCGTCCCTATGAATAAACACTACCTTTTCTAGTGTTGAAATGTTGATTATCGGCTCGCTTACAGCTTTACGCCTTTTATTTAACCATTGCGTGTTGCTAAATAAGCTATTGCTATCGAAAAGAAAATATTGATATCATGATTGTCCAGCTAGTAACGATTGCTTCAAATCTTAATGTTAACCCTGATTAAGATGGGATCACTTTATGCAACTTGGATAACAACTTGAACTATATACTATCTTTTTTGTTATGGATTAGGACTTTAGTATAACATATTAATATGTGTTTTGACAATATCTTGATGTTGACCAGAGTTAATTTTTTATTATTCTTCAAATAAAATCAATAATAGAATAAAGTTTAAAAAAAATAAATTGTCAATTTTGATTTGTTATACGCTCTAAGAGCCTCAGGTATCATAACTTAGCAACACCAAGTTTTTGCTGTCACGTCAGCGCCGCCACATCAGCATAACACCAACACCACTCCTCTAATCATAACACCAAATAACACCACTCACCTTTTTATTTTCATAAAACATCCTAAACAATTATTTCATTCTTTTAACAAACTAACCATTTCATTCATAAAATTCAAATACACATTACAATACTAAAAAAACACACATTATGAAAGAGTTTGTAGTGTTTTTTGTAAATAGAATGCGTCGGTTTCCTCATCGATATCAAAAACGGTTCGATTTTGATTCATTGTGAAAGAGTTTGTAGTGTTTTTTGTTGTAAATGTATGTTTTTTTTGTGAGAAAATAATATAGAGGTATTGAAGTATTTATAATGAGTTGTGTGAGGGGGGTAATATTGGGTTTTAAAAATGAAAATTTTTTTTTTTTTTTCAAAATATTTGACGTCTAGGGGCTTGTTTAAATAAAATTAGCCGTTAGGGGGTGTTTGGTAACTTTTTAAAAATAAGGGGGAAAATTAAAACTAGTATATAGCCGTTTGGGAGGGTAAATGATTTTTTTTTAAACCACCCCAACGCGCGTTGGCCGGCCAACGCCAAGCCTAACGTCGTTGGGCAACGCGGTGGTGGGGTGTAATAACGTCGGCCAACGCCGTTGCCGGCGTTACTACACCGAGTGCTCTAACTGAAAATTTGAAAATTTTGAAATAATAATTCTCATGACCTTTGGTGATATCATCATAAAAGATTTGACAATCACATTTGGTGATAAACCATACTTACAACATAACTCGTAATAATTATTAACTTTGCAACATATGTAGTCATTCGTTAAAGGGTAAAAGCCATAAAATACCCACTTACTTTTAAATTCATCTCGACTTGACACACGTAGGGCTGTAATCAAGTCAAACTTTAATCAAGCAACTCGAGCTCAAGCTCGAGCCTGACTCGATCAAGCCAAGCTTTTATCAAGCTCAAGCCCAAAAATTAGCTTGAAACCTATAACAAGCCAAGCTCAAGCTTTTGATAGCTCGGCTTGAGCTTTTATCAAGCTTTTTCGAGCTTTAATATATAATTAAATCATATTAGTAATTAAGGGGTAATTTAAGTTTTAACTTAATTATAAAGACCTAATTCATAAATAAATGAATAATGTATTGCTTATTTTTCTTAAATATTTTTTATTTTTAAATCTTTTTTTTGTTTTTTTATTTTATTTTATAATTTTTAATTAATTCTTAATATTTTTTAAAATAATATTATATTTTTTTTTTTTATTTTTTCTTTTTAATTAAATATTTTATTTATTTTATTTTTAAATATAATCTTTTTTTTTAAATTTTATCTTTTTGTCTTTATTTTAATTTAAAATGGAATATAATCATAATAAAATCTTATAACGATTTATATTACAGTGCTTTGTATTTTTCATACATAGTTTTGACTTTTGAGAACATTAGCCAAAACTAATCAAAAACTAATTAGTACTTTGGCTAATGTATGTTTTTGTTGAAATACTTTGTACGTTTGGACATTAATTACTAGTACTTTGGCTTATGTTTCATTATAATGTTAGATTTTAGTACGAGAATGTTATTGTTAGTTTTATTAATGTTTAATGGATCTACTTTGGTTTTCACTTATGATTTTTGTTTGTTTTACTTTATGCATACGTTTATTGATGAGTTCAAGATTTTCAAGCCAAGCTCAAGCTTTAATCAAATCATACTCAAGTCAAGCTCAAGCCTATATGGTTAAAGCTTGACGAACTATCAAGCCAAGCTCAAGCCTACTATTTTCTTTTCAAGCCAAGCTCAAGCCCTGTCAAGCTTGAGCTCGACTTGACTCGATTACACCCCTAGACACACGTATTATTTTTCGTCCTACCTACACCAACGTACTTTCAAATATTGTTCCAATATCACCTATATGACTATAAAATGGCTATATTACACTTGTCTTCCCTACATCCACTCAAATAAAAATGAGTTTACTTTTTTTTAAACTCATCTCCAAATTTAAATTTTTTTTACAAAATCTTTTTTAAAATTTTTTTACTCTGTAAAATCTTAAATTAAAAAAAAAATATTTTTTCGTACTTTTTATATTTAAAAAAATATATTTTACATTATTTTTTTTTAAATTTACAAAAAAAAAATTTAAAAATTTCTTACTTTTTAAAATCTTAATTTTTTTAAAAATTAAAAAAAAAAATTTCATACTTTTTAAAAGTTTAAATTTTTTTTCTAAAGAAAAAATAAAAATGTATCAAAATTCGAAGTAAAAAGTAAAACAGTTTTAACTTTTTTATTTTTTCTTGACTTTTTAAAAAAATAATTTTTTGTTAAATTTAAAAAGTATGAAAAAATTAATTTTTTAAAAAAAATTAAGATTTTAAAAAGTACCCAAAATTTTTAAAGAAAAATTTGTAAAAAAAATAATTTTTTTACTAAAAATACCTTAAAAATATTTTTTTTAAATACAAAAAGTACGGAAAAGATTTAAATTTATTTTAAAAAATTAAGATTTTAAAAAGTACGAAATTTTTTTAGTAACTTTTTAAATTTTTTAACGAATAACGACGTAATTTTTTTTAAAACTTAAAAAGTACGAAAAAAAATATTATTTTTTTAAAAATTAAGATTTTTAAGAGTATGATTTTTTTTTTAATTTTGTAAAAAAAATTTAAATTCTTTATGTATAATAACATAAAAAAACTTTTAAAATTATTTCATGTTATTATTTTTTAAGAAGACAAGGGTAATATAGTTATTTTAGGATTATATTATGGTCATATGAGTGATATTTGGATAATATTTAAAAGTACGTTGGTGTAGGTAGGACGAAAAATAATACGTGTGTCAAGTCGGGACGAATTTGAAAGTAAGTAGGTATTTTATGGCTTTTACCTTTCGTTAAATCAAATTTCATAAAGAAAATAATATCTCTTTTTCTATATAAAATTACTTATTTAAGGTAGATAAATTACTTTTTCCTTACAACCAAATTTTTTTTTTTTTAAAAACAAAAAATTTTAACTATCTCACATTATTTATACCACAAAATCTCACATGTCTTATGCAAGATTTAAACCCACAACCACTTGGTTAGAGAGCTTCTCACACCAACATATGTATCATTGGGACACAAGCCCTTTGGTTACAACCAAAATTTATACTTTCACAAATTAAATGGTATTACTTTAAATAAAACGAATGTTATAATTGGCATATGCGTTAGAATCAAATAAAAAAATTAAAATAATAATGATAAAAAGAAAACAAAATCACATATTTTAAATGCACAAACAAAAATAAATACATTTTTTTTAAATTTTTATTTCTTATTTGAAATGTGTGCTTTAAAATCCTTCAATTTTATGTCCCTTCCCATTTACATATTCACAACAGAGAAAGACTAAAAGGGTTAAAACGGAAATATATTGAGGATGTCTTTATATGTAGCCGTTGACTGTTTTAAGTGATCTCGCAGTTAACGTTAACATTAGAATCGAACTCACAAAAAACACGGGTCTACTTTCTACATTTTGTCCACACCTTCTATCTCATTAGTCGTTACTTTTACTATCGTAACATCAGATTTATAATTTAAGTTATTAAACTAATAAAAAATAAAACTCATTTCTAGTCTAAAGGAAAGATATATAAAAGTTCTCTCTCAAAATGGAAGTTAAACCACCATTAAATTTCATCCTCTATTAGGCTGGATGGAGTAAGGAGAGGAAACTCATCATACACCTCAGTGTCACGTCAGTTTTCTCTCTTCAACTTTACCACTCACCTTTCAACCGTTTTAACACGCACCTTTCATACCAAACTCACCTTACACGTCATTTTTTTATTTATTTTACTTTCATTCATAAATTAAAAACGTTAACGTAAACGTACAAAATTAATAAAAACGTAAACGTAAACTAAATTAGAAACTTTTATTCATAATTTAAAAACATTAATCTCATGACTCGTAGTCTGAATTATATCTCACCACCCCAAATTCCAAAAAGAATTCCCCATCATCAGCTTGTTTTTGCTTAATTTTCTCCTCTTGTGCCTTTTCTTCCCTTGCCTTTTCTTTTAGTATTTCTCTTAACGCTTCTTCGTCTAGATGTAGTTGATGTAGCTCTTTTTCAGTAAGATATACATTACATATCTCACGGGTTTGGGATGACGAACCACCTATATGGGTTTGTGAGCGGTAGTTGTATTTTTTCCGTAGCCAGACGAGTTTAACATTCATTTGTTTTTTAATTTTTGCCACATTTCCAAACAAAGAATTATGCATATCGTAATCTTTATTAGATCCTTCTTTCAAAAAAGTGTCAATCAAAGCGCGAGTCTCTTGTTGAATGTGGTTGCATTCCTCGTATGCTTTTCGCACATCATCTTTAGCTCCGCATGCATCATCATATTCGACGGCTAAGTTCATAATCGCTAACTGACGAACTTTATCCTCCTCAATTTGTTTTTCAACCATAACTTTGATTTCATCAGAGGTGTGTGAAACCGAACACGCCATTAAAAATAAAATACTGAATGTGAGAGTTTTGTTTAAAAATATATGAGTTGTGTATGAAAATGAGTGAAATGTTTGGTATTTATAGGTAAAAATGAGAGATTTTAAAAAGAAGTTTTTTTTAAATAAAACGAATGAAGAAAAGTTTGTGGCCCACCATTTGTTCACTCACCACGATGAGCCACTCACCATAAAACCCCAAAGTCGCGCGCGACTTCCATATACCAGCATAAAGTTTTGAGAGTCACTTTGGTTGTGAATGGTGACTTATACCCTTACTCCGTCCAGCCTTAGAAAAGTGCACAAATATTTCGAGTTAAAGACTTATAGCACTAGGTACCCATGAGCCATGGCTCAAGTCATAGCACCAAAAAGTGCTGCCACGTCAGCAAAAGTGCTATGGCACCAGAATTGCTATGACACCACATTCAAGTGCCTCCCTCGTTGGCTCAAGCCATAGGTTTTTTTTAATAACAAATACACAATTATTTTACATAAATAAACTTCATTAGAAAATTAAAAACATTACAATAAAATATTAAAAAATACATTACATTAAAATAAAAAAAAACATAACTAAATTAGTTATTTGGACCATATAAAGCGCGGATTCGGTCTTTTTGGGCGTTGATAATGGGCGTTGTGATAATTGCGCATCAATCCGGATTCATCCCGGGGCGTCGTCGATATTTGTAGGACTTTCAAGTCCCCGGCAACCTTCTTTGAATAGTTTAACTCGACTCGAGAGTTCACCTCGTGGTCGATACGCTCCTATTTTTTCCTTCCGGTCTAGCTCGTATTGTTGTTGAATCATTTTTTGAAACATTTGCGGGTTTGAACCGAAAAAGTGCGGTAGAGTTTGAAGACGTTGCTCTTCTGCAATCCTATGTAGGCCGGTTGCATGGACGAGGCAACTCGTCGTCTTTCCAAATAGCTCGGGTTCGTTGTTGGTAACCCGATGACGGTTTCGTCTTGCATTTGTCGATTCGGGATTGTTCCATTTGTGTTGCCTTTCAAATTCCAAGCACTCTTGTGCTTAAAATCCGATTTCTCTCGTGCTCGATACAAGATTTCGATACGCGTCATCCTATAAGCCATCATTCTTTCCAATCATAGCCTTCGTTTCATTCACTAACGAATTAAACTTGGAGACCTTCTCGATTATGGGAAGTCCACTTTTCACGTCACATGTTCTTAGGACTTTAGTATTGAATTCGGAAAGCCTCGCTTCTCGTCCTTGGTAGTTGTATGCATCAAGACATTTTGTACCAAAAACGTATCATTTTTTTTATAGAACGAATCGTGGGATCCTCGGAGAATATTGTAAATTAATCAATTCGCCTATAAAAGAACTCCTCGTCTTAGGCGCCAAAAAGTTCGGATATCCTTGACGGTTTCGGCTTACGGTTCCGGGTCAACATTTCTTGTCGCCATTTTTTACATGTTTCCCACGTGAACCGGGCTTCTTAGACGACGGAGTCGAGATCGTCTCATCTTCTTCTTCTTGTGTTTCGGCTTCGGATTGTTGTTGGGAATTACCAGATTGTTGTTGAGAATTATTGGTATGAAACATTTGTTGTTGTAGTTACATTGTTGAAAGGAGGAGGGGGGGGGTGGGGGGGGGGGGGGGGGGGAGAAAGGGTGATTCTCTAGGCCGGGGGGAAGGGGGGGGGGGGGGGGGGAGGGGAAATTGAACATATGGTGATCGGGCATTAAAATACGGGTTATAGGTTGGGAAGTTTTAAGGTTGGGATTTAACCGAAAGAAGAGCCTGAAATTTGGTTTTGGGGTCGTTGAGCATTACTGGTTATCCCAGGTGTGGGAAGTGTTGGGATTGATTTGGATTCATTTTGGAAGCAATAAAAAAAAATAAAGACGGAAGATAGTATAATTTGTGTGTTTTTAAACTAATATTGGAAGAGTAAGCTATTTTATGGTTGTATATGTGGTAGTTTATAGGAAAGAATTTTTATAAGGGGTTAAAAATTAAGTATTTATTACAAAAAACGGTCCAAAAATTCAACCGTTGCCTAACGTTCAAATTCAAAAAAAAATTAAAAAAAAAAGAAATTACCTTTGGCGCTGGCTGGTGGCCACAGCGTGAGACACGATGGCGTGAACTTTTTTCCGGCTGTTAGCTCGGCGCGAGCCTATGGCTCATGGGTACCTCTCCATCTAAAAGGTACAAACAACATCCCTCAATTCCATAAAAAGAATTGCGAAATGCTCAATAGTGTATCATCTCTAATAGAATCATCCGGCTAATTATATGTTTTGGAACATTTTGACCAATTTATATTAATTTAGAATATTTAATGTTTGTAAGTAACGAGGGGGTAATTACCTCGCGCGTTGCCGCGGGAGTTAAGTTTTTTGCATTATTGTTGTGCAAGTTTCGGTTTGGTAAATATCAATATTGGTCTCATTTTATTCATGGTTCAGAAGCATTTATGTCCGTATATTTTTTATTTAAAAAATTTATGTAAAAAAGTCGTAAACAGTTAAAAGTTGAGGGTCCGTTTTGTAAAAAAAAAAAATTAGTTTGGGCCAAATTTTGGGCTACTTTTTGGGCCGGTACTGTAGCACTGTAGCTGCTACAGTGCCACCGTCCATTTGTGAAATGTATTATAGAGTAATAGAAGACATATTTTTAAGGAATAGATTTGCAAAAACACTTTAATTTCGGATTTTTTTTGGCATCAATCACTGTTCACCTTATAAAATATAGTTACAGCAACTCTCATGTCTCAGAGGAGCACCAACTGGATTGAGCACGAGCTGAGACTCTAACACATGACCTTTTATCCACAAAATCTTACTTGTTGGTCCATAGATTTTTTGAAAATGAATATCAAGTCAAAGTCAGCCAGATCATTTGTGCAGTTTTTGTGTCCATTGTTTTATGCTGTAAATTCTAATAGTTTGATGTGGTAATATAAATAGATAGACAAAAGATTAGTAACGAAACGGCAAAAAAAAATTTTCCCTTCTTTTCAGTACCTAATTATATTATCTAGTTGTGTATTGTGTGACCTGGTTGCTTTTTTCTTTTTCCTCCATCTTGGGATTGTGTCTTTTACATTGTTTGTGTGAGTAGGATAGAGGCTTTAGCTAGTTATGGTAACTTGAGGTCATGTCATTTCGGACGGGGAGGGTTATGTCACACTCTCAAAACCGGACTGCAGCGGAAAAGTAACATTGGGGTGCGACGTCATGGTACAAGGTACATGTCACAGAAAACGACCTTAAAATGAGAAGTTTTAAAATACATTTAAAAATGTTTCATATTCGATACATTAAAAAACATCAGAGTTTACGAATAGGTCCCAACAGTTTTAATAAAACATAATGTTTTCAAACATGACATAAAGTTTAGATAAAAAAAAGTCTTTACAAAACACAATATATTCAAAAGAAGTTTTATCGAATTTATAAACTGTAGAGTCTCCAAAGTACATATCCGTGCGGCTTTTCCTCGAGCAAAAATACCTGAAAGACCTGAGATAAAACATGCTAAAAAGTCAACAAAATTTGTTGAGTGAGTTCATAGGTTTATATAAGTAAAGCAGTGTTTAAGTAAACCAAACAATGTTTATAGAAATCAAGTATAGTGCTACAGAGAGCAGTTTAGTGGACCGCAAGATTTCAGTAATGTAGACAAGAGAAACAAATTCACCAAGTCTAAAAGAAATATGTATTATTGCACTAAGCTCATGACCTCGAAACTTTAACTGTTGATGCCCCTAATAAATGTAGGGTGTTCTGCCAAACACCCCCAAATGATACAATTCAAATGTTAAATGCATTATGGTTAATTAGGAACCAGAATTCAAGGCGGGGATTGTCAGTCCCGATAGATCTATCTATAACACTCGCGTTTACTACATTAACAATTAACGGTTCATGATTGAATGGGGACTTAAGTGGCAGTGTGGTAACTTAGGCAATAATATCTAGGCAATATCTGGATATCATATAGTTTAAAAGCACTTGCGTCCAAAAGTAAAACAAGCATGTAATCTCCCCCGGAGTTTATAAAACAGTAAATGAGTGAAAGTGGGGCTATGAACTTACCGTAATCAAAGAGAATAGATAGCAACGACGAGAAAAAAGAAGATACGAACTCCTAACCGCGACCTATAATTACGGTGCGCAATTAGAAAAAGAATCATATAATAAAATGACATATAAGTCATATATATATATATATATAATTAAAGCATAGTAGAATCCATATGTGTGTATACCTTAAGTTATTTAACACAACAAGCTTTTAAGAAATTATACTATTCGTATTGAAAGTTTTCATTTATGGAAAGTCCGGAAATTCAGGACGTTAATACCGTCGCGTGGTAATATTTCCGATAATACTAACGCACCCAAAGTTTTAATCGTACAACTAAATTTCAATAATAAGTATATATATACATATCGGCCGAAAATCAAGCTTACTTTTTTTAGATATGACCAACGCACTCTAATTCTTTATTAACCGTAACATAACATTTGTTAAAGTTTAGAGATCTCAAACGAACTCAAAAACGCTCAAAAACTCAATTTTAACCAAAAATCAGCAAGTGTGGTTACTTTTCCAAAAAGACGAACCACCAACTTTAACCTCAAAATTTTCCTATCTTCTATCATTTTCATACCAAAATCGCTTGATATTTTATGTAAAACGTCCTAATTAACAACTTTTATGTTTTACCCGAAGGCCGGTTCGGATCATAAAAGGTCTGAAACCTCGATTGAAAACTGCATCAGCACACTAGTTGAAAAATAAGTGTTGAATTATTTTTAAAAAAACGCAAACCTGTATTTTGATCAAAATCACCACTTTTATGCACTTTTGAGCCGAAATCCTTTTACAAAAAGTAGAAAACATGTTTCAGACAACTTTCTTGTCTTGGCTGAAGGCCGAAACGGGTTAGGTGTCCAAAACGACCCATTTTAGTTCTGCGCAGGATTAAATTTTGACTATAATGTGCTGATTTTTGATATAAAATTTTCCAAACTTCGGACGGCTCTAAAATCTTTGTTTTTAAGAGTTACAGGTCCAATTTTTTTTTAAAAACGATCGTGTCGACAAACACTAACATATTTTAAAGCCTAAATTTTATAAATATATTTTCACGACACCCTAACGAGGCGTCAAACTTTTTGCTCGAAATTAACTTTTTCCAAACCTATAATTTTCAATCAAACTTCATCAAATCAATATCACAACTTCAAAAAAATATCACCAATCCTACTCCCCGTCATCTAACACATTAAACCAACAATTTCTATAGCTCAAAACCTATGATACACACATACTTTATGGATTCTAAAATTATAAAATAAATTATATGTAAGAATATATGAAAGATTAGCATTGAAAAGGTTTCAAAAATACTTACAACACACAAAGAAGCAAGTAGAATAAATCAATCAAGAACCCTCTTGGTTCTTGATATAAGCCGAAACCCAAACATCTTAAAAATATTCCCAGCTTTTCAACACCTAAAATCTTCACTAAATCCTTAGTAAATCAAACCCTTAGCTTTAATCTTCAATGAAAACACAAGAAAAACCCTAAAAATTAAAGTCCCATTATCAAACCTTGCATGGCCAATCAAACCATTGTTGTAGAGTATAAAATAGGAGAAAAATTAATTTGATAGTGGTGATGATGGTGGTGTTCGTTGGCTGCCAAGACAAATGAAGAAGAATATTTATTTTCTTGTTGTAACTGTGTTTTCTCATTGATACAAGAAGATGGAGGATGATAAGAAAAAAAAGAGTCGATGTTTTCAATGGGTTGGGTCAGTCTATGGCTCATATTTTTCTTAATTTATTAATAATTATGGGTAGAATTTAAATAAGGAGTGTTTGATTTTTGGTTTTGTAGGAGAACACAAAAAAATAAGGGTGTTTGGTTTATATATTTTTATTTTTGTAAAATTGTTAAGTATTATTACTTGTATAAAATAAAATGGTAAGTGTAAAAATAAAAGGTGAGGTTTAAGTTAAAAATGGGTTTTTAGTAAGGTTCGACCAAGACGCAAAAGAAAAATAAATTTTTGCTAAAAATAAAATTTATAAAAGCCTCGGGGTAAAATATTTGAACTATAACGGACACGTAGACGAGAAGTAAGCTAGACGGCAGTCTAGAATTTAATAAGGCGTAGAATTTACTAAATCGGATACCGGTAAAAATAAATTTTTTAAAGGTAAAATAAGAATAAAATAAGATTATATTATTTACCTGAATTTTACGAAATCTCACAGTCGATCCCCCTAAGGGAACTCAGGTCCCCAGAGTTCAACTGACGACTGCATCAGACGAGGAGGTGGCGAAAAGATGAGGGTCAGAGTTTCCATAATGAGAAGCTGTAACGTACCTTTTTGTGGTTCCCGAACCATTCATCATAGGCATACTATATATTCCCAGACCAGTGTTTATCAATCCATTTGGAAACGCATAAGCTTTCTGTTGTATACTAGACCTAATCTCGCCACCCATATGCGTCACAACACTCACCATGGTGCTCAACTGTCATTTAAAATGTAAGTATGTAATTTAATCAGCGAGTTTCTATCTTCTATTTGTGATTATCAGTTAATGCATACAAGAGTTTACTTTCTATCAGCTAAGTTTGATTGTTTTTTAACATACTTAAATTTCCATAATCACTTATAGTTTTATAATTGTGTATTGCTAGCATTTAAGATGCATATCTGAGTTAGTATGTTAATGCAACTTGCCAAATAATCAAACATGACATATTTACATTATGAGCCGTTTCGACCCAATCTTCAGCCCACCATTTTTCCACCTAAAAATTCTTATGAATTCAAAATAAAAAAGGAGCAGATGAAAAGAGAGGAGATAGTAGGTGTGTGTCCACTCATATCGGATTACCATACATTTATTTTTTGTTTTTTATTCACTCTAAATATTTTATGGTTTTCGTAATTGATTAACCGTTACTTTATTTCATCAAACACTTACTTACACTTGCCAGTTGCCATGGTGAGATTAGTTATTGTGTTTCTAAATTGGAACTTCAGGATATGAAATTTAAAGTTTTGATTAATAATTAAAAGTTACTGAACAATCACATGCTATAAAAAGGCTTTCATCTGATTCTAATAGAATGTTGTATCAAACATGTCAAAAAAAGAGTTAATAAACAAGATGATGATGATGTCTGATGATACAAGATGATGATGACGAACAAGCCTGTAAAAACAAACCAGTTAATAAAAAAATGATGATGATGATATCACACCAGCTTGTGAAATTGTAGATAATGAGGTTCCAGACTGTGATGGAACTATATGCTGACATGGGAGTTAGTAGTTGGAGGAAACCAGAGTTGTGGATCTCAAGCGACGCAAGAAAACTAACAAAGGTAACACTGAATCTTTTGGTGGTGCTAAATCAGTAGAAAAGTTTGAGAAGAGGTTACAAGAGTTATGCGAAAGCAATCAGTAGAAAAGTTTGAGAAAAGGATACAAGAGTTAACTACTCGATGTCTGTAACATTTCATATTTTCAGGTCATTTACGACGCTATTTAAATTCACTATTTATTTTATTTTCTCGTACGCGTTCGCTTTTAATTTTAATCGATAAGCTAAATCGCGTAAGCTAAAAATTAGCATTCAATGTAAACGGGCATCAAACAATTAAATGTTTACATCAAACAAGGGTTAAGTAATTATTTTGAGGATAATTATTAACTTTGTTCATTTTATTTTTATCGGATACGTAAAGTGTATACGTTTCGCGATAAATTGCGTTTAGGCACTCCCGGAACCACAAAAACTTTTCTACGCTTCAACAAATACCCACATTTATACCCAATACATAAAAATTACTAAACATCATCACCTACATCTTCTTATTGCCGAAATTCTTGCAATGATACAAAGATATATCAAGAAAATCCACTTTGGTCAAATGTACATCCATACCTCATTTAAACCACACCATGCCTTCTCATTAATACTAGCCATGCCTTGTCTCTTTGACTTAGACCATGACCAAGACCATCCTTTAGACCTTACCTTGTCTCCTTGACTAGACTTGCACCATATATACATGTATCTTCTAGTAAGAAAAGTAATACAAGCAAAATACTTAACCAAAATCACAAAATCTCTTCCCTTTTTCTCTCTTTGAAGCCACGGCTCAAACACCCTCAATTAATAAATCCATAGCAATTTTTCTACAACCCATACACTCCTATACACATACATCCTAAGGCATTCTAAGGTATTTCCAAGTATTGGCTAAGCATTTTCAAGTGTTAATCAAGAAAAGTGAAACTAGGGTTTTAAAATGGAAAGCTAGGGTTTTAAAGTCTAAACAAGGGTTTAGCACTTATTTTCATCATCCTACATCATCTCATTAAGGTTATCTTAAGCCCTTAACTTTTCATTTATATGATTATATGCATATGTGATATTTATATAGTGAAATCACCATTAGGACATGTTTAACTTGTAAACTTGGAATTTTCTTGTAAATATAGTTTTATGAACTTATACACATGTTTTATGGTTAGTAATATGAAGTTATAAATGGATACCTAAGTATTTTACAATCTTAATTAAGCTTAAAAAGTCTAAAGTGGTAAAACATAAAAACTAGGTCAAAAATGGACTTATGAATGTTAGTTAAACATTCTGTCCAAAAGTATTATAAAAATATACTTATTTTATATTTTTATAAGATAATACATTTCACGACGATTCCGAAAAAGTAAGAAACTTGTCAAACGGATAAATAACGAAAAAGTTATGGTAAAAACAAGTTATACGCTATTAAACGGAGTCGTAAAAGAATTTTTATAAAAACATTTTTTAAAAAATTGTATAAACAGCAAGTGTTGATATTTTTAATAAATAATACATATTTTTAGGATTCCAAAATGATAAGAATCGTAATTTTTCAATTAATAACGAATGAGTTATGAATTTCGCGAGTTTACGACAATTAATACTTTTATAAAACTATTTTTATAAAAATTACTATTCATGACAGAAAGTTACATTTTTGTAAACCTCAT
>BQNB010166593.1:0-14096 GCA_026074375.1 Tanacetum coccineum | reverse complement strand
TTTTAGCTTATTATTGCTTATTTTACTTGTTTAATGCTTATTTATGCTACTTGTGTTTAGTTTTTGCTTATTTGGATTTTGTTTGAGTTAAGTGATAAAACTGCCTTAGATAGCTTATTTCTGCCTATTGCTTATTTGCTTTTTCAAGTGCTTATTTGCTTTTGCTTTTTACTTCTTATTGCTTATTAGTTGATGTTTGATAATTATCTTCAAAATTTTGAGCTTAAATCAGTCCTTAAAAGCTTTTAAATCTGTCTTAAAAATATAAAGGGGTGTTTGGGATAACATGAAAATGGGTCAAAATGGTATGGTCATGGGTTGGTGTCACTTTGCCAACTTTGGCTTAAGTCATTAAGCTCTTTTGAGTCTGTTTTCCTAAAATGTTTAAGTTTAAAAAGTGTTTTTCAAGTTTTCAATTTGCTTCCTTAAATCTGTTAAGTTTTAAAAAGTTTTCATGAGCTTATATGATTAAGCTCTTGTAAACCTGAGTTGTAGTTTCAAAGTGTGTCATTTAAGTGGTTAAAAACAAGTGAGTCAAACCATTTGTGGTCACTTGCATTTTTCTCAAAACTGTCAACATAACTTTGTGTTTTTCAAAAGTAAAAAAAATGCTGAATTTCATTCCCCATTATCAGATAGTTTAAGTTGTTGTTAGACCTTAAATATTTGTGCATAAGTTCATTTTAAGCTACTTTCAATCTGTTTCAACTTACTTTTTGTTTTTAAGCTTATTAGGTTACTTATTTTTAAGCTCACTTTTTCACAAAATTTCTTTGTAAAACTGCCCTGGTGCTAAGGGCTTGCCTTTAAGCCCACTTTTCTAGCTTATTAGTGAACCTTAGTTCAAGCTTTTGGCTTTTCTAGAAAGCCAATAAGCTCTTTTATAAGTCCCCTCATTTGCAGACCTTAGCTTGGCCTCTAGGTAGCTTAAAATTAAGCTCAAATTAGGCTCTTGACTGTCTTATTTAGTTAAGTGTAGGAATAGCTTATTCTTGTTCCAGCTTATTTTGTGCTTTTTAATTGTTGTTTTCTTGTTTTTAGTTGCTTATTAAGTGTGCTTGTTCCTTTGTTTGCTTATTGTTTCTGCCATTGCTTAAGTTGTGCTAAAAATCAAAGTAAGAAAAGTCCTTGTGCCTTAAAGCTCATTTAAGCTAGCTGTCTGTTTTAATTAAGCTTTTTCAGCTTATTTTTAGCTTTTCCCAAAAAGTGCTAGTTATAAAAAATGATAAGCCCAAGGTTATGATCAAGTTTGTATAAAAAGTTTTTCTAAAAAAAAAGGGATAAGGGGAAACCCGGGTGAGCAAGACTCGAACCCGAGTCTCAACCCTCATCAACCTTTTTCACAAACACTCCTACCGCTGTGCCCTTGGGACTTCTTCGTTAGAAGCCCAAGTGGTTATTAACTTAACCACATTTTGCCATTAAGCCTTTCAGCCCTTGTGGGCTTATTCCTGGCTTATTTATAAGCCGTGGGTTCAAGTTGGTATTTTTCCTAGGGTAGTCGTAGCTTAATCTATTTTTCTGTATTTTTTCGTAATTTTTACTGTTCATTTACTAATTTTTATAATTTATTTTCTTTTAAACTGTTTTTAATTCATAAAAAATAAATAAAAAGTCAAAAAAATATTTTTCTTTTTTACAAAATTTTCTTTTATCATCTTTTACTTAGGAAAAATATAAAAACGTTTGTAGGGTCATTTTTGCAAAATCGTACTTTTTAAAGAACGGGATTTACCCCCGTTTTTGTTTTTTCATTTTAGAGCTCGTTTTAACTCCGTTTTCGGTCTAGTCTTTTTCATTCTTCATTATTAGTCACCTAGAGTAGATTAGAAGTAAAAATTTCTTTGTAGGGTTAATTTTTAAGATTTTAGGTTTTTGACCCCTTGTTCGGGATTCCTGCTCTCGTTTTTCAGTTTAATTTCATAATTTTTAGGTTTTTCTCAATCGTTTTTGCTTATTATTGATTAATTTAGCTTTCTACACTCCCAAATCATTAATCTCATTCAAACTCCAATTTTCCGACTGTATCGATTCTCAAGCACAGCCTCGTTGGGGATAAACGACCCGGGGATATTCTATACTACTTCTCGGTTTCATTGATTATTTTTAGATTATACTTATTATATATATTTTATTATATATTATATATATAAAAGGTTAATTATGTTTAGGTTTTGTACTCATGAGTTCTTTGCTTATTTATTGATTTAATTTAGCTTTCTAAACTCTCCAAATTATTAATTATCATTGCTATTCATGACTGTCCTAAATTTACTCGTAGTGGATCGATTCTCAAGCATCAGCTATCTTCGTGGGGGATTATTGACATGGGGATTTGTTTCTTAGTGCCTATTGCTACTTGCTCGTGTTTCTTTGATTATTCTTGTTGTTTTAGTTTTAGTAGCTATTGTTTATTAGATTTTTTGTATGGTGTTATGATTTTTATATAATTTCTTATATAAGGTTTTAGTTTAAAGTAAACTACCATTAAGTTTCTTCATGGAATAATTTTTTGCCCATTTGGTTGTAATAGGTTTGTATAGCTGTGTTTATTTTTATGTACTCGATTGCCTATCGCGGAAGGTTGTATCTTTCTATGTTATTTCTACTGGGCATTGTTCATTACTTCTGTAAAACCGGTGATTTAGGGTTTTTTCGAATAGGTTTTTGATTATTATTTGGTATGTGTGACTTGTAAAATGCATCTGTGGTTGAATTTGTCATTTCGGGGTATTTTAGGGTCTTAGGGGAGTGTTTGTGTGATCACTGCTTATAGGCCATTCTGTGGGGTCTATAATATGTGAAGAGTGTGGGGGTTCGGGAGGGGGCGGTGGGGATGTTCGTGGGTTTGTTGGGCGTGGATGTAGATGGGGGGCGGGGGGTATTGGTGGTGTCTGGTGGGGGGGGCGGGTTTGCGATGGGGTGCTTGTGGGATGGGCTGGTTTGGGTGAGGAAAGTTAGGTTAGTGCAGTGCGGTTTAGTTTGTGCGGTAAGTCTGTCGGATGGTAGGTGGGAGGTTGTGTAAGAGGGTGTTTTGGTGTATTTTGGGTGGGTGCGTGGGCGGGGTTGTGGGGGTGGGTTGTGGGGCTGCCGTTTGGGTTGGGGATGTGTATATTTGGAGAGGGGGTTACTAGTGTTGGTGGGGGATAGGATTGGAGTTAGTGTTGTTCGGTGGGATTAGGGTTGAGCGGACTTGTTTGAACTTTGGGTGATATGTAAGGTAGGCGGCGGGAGGATGGTATTGGGGAGTGGCGAGGTCGTTGGGGGAGGGAACGTGGCGCGGGCGTTGGTGGAATTTGGTTTTTGTTGGTGGTGTGTGTTGGGGGGTTGTTTATGATGGGTGGGGAGGATGTATGGGTGTTTTGGGGTTTGACATGTTGGAGGGTGGGCTGGTTGTGTGGGATTTGGGCTGGGGTGAGAGATGTGGGGGTCGACAACGATCTCGGTGAGATATCGAGTGGGGAATAGGGTAGGGGGATTTTTGTCGTGGGGCCTTCACTTGGTACATGTATGTGATGTCTTCTTATGTTATATGTATATGTACATTGATTGCAAGATATATGATATGGATTTTTAGACGTTTTGACACTATATTTTTTCGTTGGTCCCCCCCATCTATAATTTCGTTCAATTATTAATATAACACAAACAAAAAATATTTCTATGTGTCAAAGTGGATGAAAAAAGACTTAAGATTTATTGTTGGACAATTAATATGGGGACGAGAGGAGTACTCGTTTTCTTTAGTTTATAAATTCGTAATACGTTTTTTTTATATTTGTTGTTTATTGTAGTTTATAATCAGAAGGATATCATTTTATTTTCAATACATATACTTGAAACACATGGAAAAAAAATAGTATATTGTGTTTATGTTCAAAACAACACATTGTCCATTATATACTTCTTGAATTATTTTTCTTCTTCAATAAAATTTGAAAGATACCAATTTAATATATCTTTATTATAATCATTATATATTTCGTTTTTTGGATATTTCATGTTTGGTTTAAACATTGTCTTTATTTTTAATGTATTTGTTTTTTAATATTTTTTAATCTTTGTTGTAAACTATATATGTGGTTGTTTGTAATTCTATATTTACTTCTTGTTATTGTTCTTTATTTATAATTACATTACTTCTCTCTGTTATTTACTCATATTTTATTCATTGTTAAATTTTCTTTGTTTGACTTGTTTCATGTAATTGTGCGTTTAAAACTATTTATTTCTTTGTGGGTTTTTTTGTGAAGTAATAACATAGTTTTATACTACTTCTGAGGGGTGTCATAATATATAAGTAGTAATCACTTTTAGTATCTATAATTCATAATAATAGTTGTTATGGGATAGAGTTATTAAATCAATCACCTCTCATTTTATGAGATTCGAGCATCTTTTTAAATATAACTTTTCTCTGTTTGTCATTTATAAGAGTTTGTAGGTCAGTGGTTATTGTAGAAAATGTCTAGATGATTTTCTACTATTCTATTTCCATAATAAGATATTTGTATATATTTAAATTTAGATCTTTGCGTTCTAACTTTTTTAAAAGGTTTTTATTTTAACTTTTCTTCTAAATTCCAAGTTTGATTGTTACTTCCATGTTAATCTTTTTGGTTGATTGACACTATTAGAAGGGAGTTTTCTAATAATTCTAGCTTCAAAGATAACAGTTTCATCTTTAGTTATATCTTTTCTTAGTAACGTAAGATTTGCAGTAGTACGTCATGTTTTATTATATTATATATATTTTTTTATTTACTTCGTAATGATCTGGAGCCTTGCCGCTTTTATCTCTATTTGCGTAAAAGCATTGTGGAAGTGTATTTTCTAGTTTTTATATACTAAAGTTAATACGTTACTAGAATATTTTGGATCATTTAATGCTATTGTAAAATTGGGATAACAATTAAAATATATGGGACCATTGCATATAGGTGATTCTATTGTAGATAAACATTTTTTTCTGTTCTTCATTATCTTTTGATAAGTTTATTCCAATAAATTCTTTATTTATCAATATATTAGTTTCTGGGGGGTGTATACTTGTTATTTTTTCTTTAGTTTCTAAATCTATATACGTTTTATTTATATTTGTTGTTTCTTGTATTTTATAATCAGAAGGAAAATCCATTTTATTTTCAATACAATATACTTGAAACCATGAAAAAAATAGTATATTTTGTTTATGTTCAAAAACAAACATAGTCCATTCAACTTCATGAATTAATTTTTCTTCTTCAATAAAATTTGAAAGATACCAATTTAATATATCTTTATTATAATCATTATATATTTCGTTTTTTAAATATTTCATGTTTGGTTTAGACATTGTCTTTATTTTTAATGTATTTGTTTTTTAATATTTTTTAGTCTTTGTTGTAAACTAAATATGTGGTTTTGTAATTCTATATATCTTCTTGTATGTTCTTTATAACATATAACATATTCTCCTGTTATTAACTCATATTTTATTCATTCTAAATTTTCTTTGTTTCTTGTAATAGTGGCTTTAAACCAATTTATTTCTCTTTTGGTTTTTTGTGAATAATAACATAGTTTTCTACTTCTGAGGGTGCATAATTATAAGTAGAATCACTTTTATTATCTTCTTCATATAAAAGTTTAGGAATAGAGTTATTAAAATCAACACCTCTCATTTTCATAGATTGAGCTCTTTTTAAATATACTTTCTCTTCTTCATTTATAAAGTTTGAAGGAGTATATGTAGAATGTCTAGATGATTCTCCTATTCTATTTCCAAAAGATATTTTTATATTACCATTTATCTTTGTTTAACTTTAAAGGTTTTATTTTAACTATCTCTTCTAAATTCCAAGTTTGATTTCTTCCCATTTTAATCTTTTAGGTGTACATATTAAAGAGTTTTCTAAATTAGCTTCAAAGATAACAGTTTCATCTTTAGTTATATCTATTCTAGAACGTAGATCTGCAGTAGTAGTCATTGTTTTATAATATATTCTATATATTACTACTAAAGGATCTGAGCCTTCTTTTATCTCTATATTTTTAGTTTTTATATCTAAAGTTAATACGTCTAGAATATTTGGATCATTTAATGCTATTGTAAAATTGGGATAACAATTAAAATATATGGGACCATTGCATATATTTGATTCAGCTAAAGCTAATAGTGTTTGATCAAACTTAAGTAATCTAGCATCTCTTAATATCATACAAATAGGGGCATTAATTCATAATCTGGTTAAAGGTTTTATTGCTATTTGAACTAATCCAATATGTAAGAATTTGTTTGACTTTCTATGTTCTTTAATAGCTTTTGCAGAAAACAACTTTATACTTTGATGCTCTTGTAATAAAGGTAAAGTTTTTTCAGTAGTATTAATTGAATAACTTTGGAAAAATTCAAAAGATCCGACTCTATATAAAGTTTTAATATCTTGTTTAGGAATACTCCAATTTTGTAAATTGTTTTCTATATTTGAAATCATAATTTCACATTAATTATTATAGATCTGTTTCCTCTTCCTATCAGATAAGAGGAACCATTCTTTCGGTTAAGTAATAATTTTGCTATCCTCCTCTCTAAAATTATCCACTACTCAATGTTCAAAAAGTTTAGAATTTCAAATTATTGTATCTCCAGTACCATTAGAACAGATTTGTATCTCTGAACAAAGTTGTAATCAAGATTTCAATAAAGGTATAATTTTATAACATATTTCTTTATATCAATATTCCATTATGAATTATTTAAATTTATGATGTTCTGTATTATTCATATAGAACTTATTTTATTATAATTAAACTATTTTAACTAATTTCAACTAGAATATCGATCCTGTTTAGATTGAAGGCTCTGATACCAATCTAAACAGGATCGATATTCTAGTTGAAATTAGTTAAAATAGTTTAATTATAATAAAATAAGTTCTATATGAATAATACAGAACATCATAAATTTAAATAATTCATAATGGAATATTGATATAAAGAAATCTGTTATAAAATTATACCTTTATTGAAATCTTGATTACAACTTTGTTCAGAGATACAAATCTGTTCTAACGTCTGTTCTAATGGTACTGGAGATACAATAATTTGAAATTCTAAACTTTTTGAACATTGAGTAGTGGATAATTTTAGAGAGGGTTTTTTCTTCATAAAAAAGAGGATGCCTTCTCTTTGTGGCTTCTTGTTCTTTTATAGGGTCTTCAAAAGGTATCCATTTCATTGATAACCGCCAAATGCCAGTTAAAGTGGCTTCAATCATCTTTAATAAAGTAGTCAATCATCTTTAATAATCTTCACAGCTGTCTTCAATCTTTTTAATGCTGTCTTTCAATCTTTTTATATAATAGTAGTTTTCTGATGTCAGCCTCTTAATTATGTTGTTTATATTTGTGGTATTATAGTTTTTGTATGTCTATATTTGTTTGTTTTTTATGTATGTTTATTTATGTATGTAACTATATATGTATGTAATGATATGATGTTGTTCGTGTGTGACTAGGTGATTGTCGTATATGTATATATATTATTTTATTATAGTACTATATATATATATATATTATATTATAGGGTCACATATTTTTAATTTTAGTTTGCAGCACCAATTTTAGTGCTGTAGAGAGAAATGATCAGAAACCACCTGCATTGTATCTCAATCAAAATTCTTTTTTATATTCATAATACTTTTTATTTAATTCAAAAGGGGATTTGTTAAGAAGTCTCTCTTTTTTTTTTATTTTTTATTATACACGTTTTTAATATATTCGAGTTAAAAAGTTTACAAAATAAGTATTTTTAAATGTATATTTCGTGTATCTTATGTTTTTTGGACAAACCATGCGTTTTTCAAAAATATAAGTGTCACTACTTGTTTTTAAAAATTAGTTTTTAAAATTCTTGCTTCTGTATATTTTTGTTGGCAGACATGCTTTGAAATATTAATAAAGTGGCATTCATGTTTCAGAGTTGTGTTTCAGTTTTTTTTTTTGTACTATTTTGATAAATGGGACAAGTTTTTCTTCTACAACCATAATTTTTCTAAACATAAACTTTAACATTATTCTTTATTGAAAGTTTCAATCAAATATTGAAGAAATAATCCTTTTTACTAATAATTTGTTACATGTCATTTTGGTTACTAAATACTAAACAAAATTCATTGGCATAATAATCATGTTTTTTATCAATGATGCAATCGTGCACCAGGAAAATTTCACTTATGCAACTAACAGACATTTATTTTGCTTTGATGTGTGATGATTTGCAATGAACAAAATTTTTTTTGCCCTTTCCATATGCACTCAGGTTGTCTCTGCGTTCATTTTGCGACTTAAGAGGTTCTATCATCTTTGGTATAAGGTCGATAGGATCATATCCTTGATGACTCACACTGATTGAATAAATATATAAATTAGATCTTTATTAGAAACTGGAACATCATCTAGAATATTGCTAAAGGAATCTAATAAAGAACAAATATAGTAAATATTATGAACATCAAGGAACGTGTATAGTTGAGTGATTGAATGTATAAAACATTAGTTAATGCCACATTATAGAACTATAATACTTTATATGCCATATCTATAAAAATACATGGTATAGCACTCTAAATATGTGAAATCGATATAGTAGCTGTATTACTCACAACCTGATTCGCCAAACAGTGACAAACTGAAAAACATGTATACGTGTGAGATATGTCCCTAATAACTAAATTGTTAAAACCAAAAAATCTATCAGACGAGCTTTAGTAGTTAAAATAATGTAATACAGACGTTCTTGATTTAATACAGATATTGTCGTGATGTTATGATGTCATATAAATCTCAAATCAACTAGGATTAAAACGCTTGTTCGAATAATCGCTCACAACTCATAAAGGATTAAAATATAGTCACAAAATGGTTGGGAATGCGAACCAGTCTGGTCGAAACTTATAAATATTTAAAAAGTTTTGTTCTGAAACTCACAACTATTAATGGATTAAAAAGGTGTAACATACCTGGTCGCTTCAGGTTCGGAAACTCTCAAGCCATGATACTATGAGATTAAAGGTCACAGAGAGAGCATGCTGGTCGTCGAAACTCACATAGACACAAACTTACCAGATTGACTTATTTATCAGAGATCTGCGCTGTGTTTTTATAAATCATTAGATCAACTCTCTTTCTGGTTCAGTATAGTAGTTTCTTTTTAGCACGTGAAACGAGATTAAGGGGTTGTGTTTGTGTTTCGTTGTCCTCTATTAACAGAATGAATAATTATAGAAGTGAGGTATTTGACTAATAAAAACAGTTGGAATCTATGAGAGGAAGATTGGCGGATTGGGTTTTTTTATGTGTGAGATGATGGAGCGAAGTGATGTCAGGATATAAATAGGATAAATAGATGTAAAATATGGACTTTCTGAAATAAAAATTTGGAGCGGCGGGTTTTGGTGAAGTGATGATGAGTGAGATGAGTATATTTTTGTATTATTAAATTCCCACGGTGACATTTTGTTAAGGGGGGATTATTTGGTTTGCGTGGTAGTTGCATTTTAGCGTGCCTTGTGGGCTGTTTGATGGGGGGGGGGAGTTTGTTTTTCTAGGTGCTAGGCTCATTCGGTGAGGAAGAATAGTGGGTAGTTTGAGTTATTTGGAGGAGAAGTGTATGATGAGATGATCTAGAGAGCGTGGAGTAGGAGTTGGTTGTGATTTTGTTTGGCTAGCCTGAATGATTGCTCACGGGGAGGTAAGTGGAGGTGGGGTACTAGGGCGCTGTCTTCTCTGATTTATAATGTGTGTATTCGTTGGGAAGTGGGGTTTATCGTAAATTTTATTTGATGGCATAATTTACTATGTTGTCCAAAGGCGTGGTTTGTTTTTGTAATTTCTGTGTTTGTACTATTATGTATTATTATAGAGGTAAATAAATTGTGGTTATTGCAGTTCTCGCACTGATGATTGGTGCTGGGGTTGTGTATAATTATATATTAGTTTACACTTATATTTTTATACTTTATATAGAAATTTTTATTTTTGATATATATATTTATCGACTGGTATTATATATAGTGTATATATATTTATGATATACTATTTTTTAGTATATATATTATATATATAAATATATTATATTATATATCTATGTGTTATATATATTTTATATATTTTATTTTTATGTATACTATATATGTATTGTTGTTACTTTTTATATATATACCATATTATTGATTTGCTTATTTTTATATTATATGAGAGATATATATGTTGATGGATTTTAATTGCTTCGTATTATATATTGTTGAGTTGTATATAATGGTATGTGTCGAGGGTTCATATATAAATTTCGAATAGATATTATAGATATGTGTGGGTGTGTGTGTGTTGTTGATGTGTGTATTGTGTGGTGTACGTATGTGTGCGGCTGTTTGTTGGTTTATTAATATTATTTTAATTGATATTGTATTACATAATATATTTATATAAATATAGTATTATATTTATATAGTACTATAAATTATATTTTACCATGTATAGTACATGTATAAATAAATATATAGTCATATGATATTATATACATTATTATTATTTGTATAATGAGTATTTGTACGTATACTTTTTTTTATTATATGATATACAGTATATAGTTTATAGAGCGAGTTTAGTTTGGGTATGAGATCATATAATTTAATTACATAGATTATAATCTGATGTAGGCTGAATTTGTCAAATTTGGGTATGCCCTTCGTATAGGCTATTTGACTATATTTTATATATTTATACATAGCCAATGCAGGATTAATATATACGGTTTATGGTGATGTGGTTGATTATGATTCTAACTTATTATTTTTAGGATAGGGGTGTGTTTTAGTGATTGTGTTATGCATTAGTATATTGAATAGTTATGTGTAGTTGGTGTAGTGTGTGTATTATTTTTTGTCAGTTACTAACTTACTACTAATCTAATATATGTTGTGTGGTTGTGTGTTGGGAGAGTGTGTGGTGTTTGTGAATGCTTGGTGTTGATATAGATGATATTTTGATATTTATATATTATTTATTTTGTTTTAATTTATATATAGATGTAGTCATATACATTGTTATTAATACTTAGAGGTACTTACAGATTTTGGACTATAGTTTTGTTGATTATACATATTTAGTTTATTTATTTTATGTTCTATTTATTTTATAGTATATATATATAGATAGTAGGTGTAGTATTATATATTATTAGTAGATATACTGTTTGTTTGTCTATATATATATATAATGGGTAGTATTGTTTAGAGATGTGATATATTTATTTGCATTTTTTTATGTTTTATATTTATTTTAGATATGTGTTATGGTTTTGTGATTGGCTATATATATAGTTTTATATTTAGACTATTCATCATTTAAACTTTCTTAATAAGTTTTATTTAAGTAGATTTATTATTTTGTTCATCGTATGTAGTGATATGGGTTAGGGATTATAGGATCATTCATATTGATTACATACATATATATATATACATATAATTATTTAATTTACATACTTTATATGTTTACGGAGTTGTGTATGTATTCATGTTTATACTTGTTTGTATGAAAAGCAGTAATTTGATACGCATAGGATTTTATGATTTGCATTAGAGTCGTATTAAAGGACCTTGGGAAAAGAAAACTATATCTGAGGGCAGAGCTAATGAGCGTTTGAAGGTGTTGAGCGATTTATGAGTGTGGGGTGTTGTGAATAGACGATTATGGAGGTGTGATCAGTTTTTATGACTTGCATTTGTTCATTAGACTGGTTTAGAGGGCTTATATTCACGGTATGATAGTTGGAGGTATGCGCGAGGGCATTTAGGATTATGAAAGAGCAGATAGAGACTAACTGGATGGATAAAATGATGTTCTGTTTCTCGGGGAACGCGAGATTTACTGAGCAAGAGACAGACGAGAGTGGTTCCACACTCACACACACATAACAACGATACTCACACACTCTCTTCAAACTCAACACACACACACACACTACAAATAATTATAGAATTGTGGTATTAATTTTTTTGGGTAATATATGAGGATGGGATAGTGGCCAGTGTGTCTTGATTCGTAGAGGATAAAGTGGAGTTGTTATGGTGGTTTAGGTTAGATGATGATGCAGCTAGAGGGCACGCTGAGTAGTTTTTTCTCGGCATTGGATGTGGTTTGGTTACTGAATGGATGATTTTGGTTGTATATTTAGGTATTGGGTGAGTATTACTAGAAACATCCAAGGTGTAGGTGCGCTTGAATGTAGTGCTTTAGGAGTTGCAGTGCGCATGGAATTGGTGATGGGGTGTTGAGATAGTGATATTTATATAGCTTTACTTTATTAGTTATTGATATAGTGGTTAATAGATGTTATTGATAGCATATACGTTTACTGTTTGGATATTTAAGTTCATTATGAGTGTGTGTGTGGGTGTGGGGAGTGGGTGTGTGTGTGTGTGTGTATATTTTGTGTGTGTGTGGATATTAGATGTGTGTTATATATATATATTTTTAGATATATAATATATTATATATATTATTTTTAGGTTACATGCATGTATCATGGTTGACAATTTTGGCCTAGATAAACTAATGATACTAATTTGGATAATTTATTAATTAAAACATGTTTATAATTCATATATAGTTTTTATTTAGTATGGGACCAATTATGTTAAAAAAAGATTATTTCTTAAATATTTCCTAAAATAATTTTCCACCTAATAAAAGGCAACATATAATAATACGGGGGTTGACACATGTTACATTGATTTACGTTTTTATGTACTTTACTACCGCTATTGAGAGATTGCTGTGATGCAATGCATGTTGGAATTGGTTAATTCATTAACCTAATTTTACACTTATATTGTAGGCTAAGAATGATGATTAGAGCACATTTAGCACAAATTGATTAATCATTAAAAAACATTAAACAAAATAAGAGTGATAATACTTTAGCTATAAAAAATCCAAGCTAGTGACGAAACGCAAGCATCTTCGTGTACACGCACGTGTGTCTAATCGTGCTTAATCAAATCCACTATAAGTTACTAAAATAAATAACCTTCACGTGTATCCACACTACACGTCAAGCAATATCGCCCGAATGCTAGTTCTTAACCAACGAGCAATAAAACACAAGAATAATTGAAACTGAAGAACCCTAAAGGGTTGTTTGGTTCGTTCGACCAAAAGGAGAGAAGAGAGAAGAATGGGATTAGAATTATGAGCTCTAGGGTCCTCTTTATATAGTAGATGATTTTAGGGTTTACCAAAAATACATAACTTGGAGGAAAAGATAGCTCAAAATCTAATCCAACCTCCCCATTGGGCTAGGCCGGTCGAACCAAGGGATAACACCCCTTGGTGTTGACTTTTTGACTTTTCTAATATTTATGGTTAATTACATTTAATTACCTATTAATTAAAAAGCCTTTATAGTTAATTATTCATAACGAACTAATTAACGACCGTCAGTGTTCTTTCGTTAAATCATATATTAATATAAATAATAAATATACAATTATATTATTATAAACATTAACAGAATGATATCTAAGTGTAAACGTGTGTGACCCCCGTAGGCTCATGTATTTCCAGCTGTATAAATATCCGTATGACATGAGCACAAACCAACAATGGTGGTGGTTGCTTTTTTGCGGGTCTTTTCGCAGGTTTTTTGGTGTGCTTGTTTGGTTTGTGGTTGTGGCGGTGATGGTTGTCGTTGAAATTATGTCGGATTTTGTTGAAGATGTTGAAATTGTTGTTGAAGTAGTTGTTGTTGTTGAAGATGTTGAAATTGTTGTTAAAGTAGTTGTTGTTGTTGAAGATGTTGAAAATATTGTTCGGGTGTTTATGTTGGTATAGTATATTGGAAATGGCAACCAAACAGATGATATCGTGGTTGTTGTGAGGAGGATATTGAGTTTGCAGATGAATGTGTAGCGAAATTTGACGAAGATGACGATTTTGGAGCTTGCGACATCCTGAGAAGGTTATTGACAAAGCATCATTTGGATGTTGAGACATTTTGTGAAAGTGAAAATGGAAGTGAAAGATTTTTAGGGGAAATGAAAGTGGAAGATT
>BQNB010166592.1:1836-14096 GCA_026074375.1 Tanacetum coccineum | reverse complement strand
TCCACAAAACAAAACATCGAAGGTTCCATAGACCTCAACATTATAGGGAGTGACTCATTTGCGTACTGGAATGTAGTTTAACCGTCAAAACGCAATAATGAAGTTGCTCAAGGTGTTGTATGTAACTGTGGTGATCTCCTATTTAATAGAAACATAATGATAATGATTTTCATCAAAGCATTTAACTTTATACATAACTTAATTTAGTACCAAGTTTTTTTACCATTATATGCTCTAAGGACGCATGTTAATTGACATTTTAGCATAATAAGGGTATAATATGTGTTGCTGTCGTGGAAAATCAAGTTTGTTAGGTGTGGTTTTGACCATGATCGCATGGTATAATCATGGAGAGGGGTTTTTAGGATACGGGAGGGAGGGGTGGAAGTAAGAAGGATATGAACAAGGAGACGAGTGGATCCAAGGTTGTGGGTTCCTCATCAAAGAGCAACGATGATCGTGTTAGTGTGGATGAGGAGGACACGAGTTCTATAGCTGCAAAGTTTTACTCCCTCTGTCCCACATTAAGTGTCCACTTGACTTTTTCAAAGTCTTTTTTCTTCAACTTTGACCTTAATGATTTCTTCTTACGTTATATGATACTTGATGCAAGATATATGAATGGATAGAGTTTTGAATATATTTTTCGTTGGTAGAATTTTCGTTCAATATTATATAACACAAACAAAAATATTTATGGTCAAAGTTGATAAAAAAAAGACTTAAAAGATTCCATTGTGGACACTTAATATGGGACGGAGGGAGTAGTTACTAGATTGGTAATAAAACAAGTGTGTTTACTAGATGTGTAAATTTTAGAAGTACGTTTCTAATTAATGGACTTAATCCTCTATAAAATCAGTCCTAGGGGTCAAGGAGCATTTCAAAAATTCAATTTATGAGTTGCGTATCCAGTGATTTTTGATAACTATGTTAAGAAAAAACGGTATCAAAATCCAAGAAAAACGTTATATAATAGCAAGATACCTTTTAAAAATGTACGAATATAACTATAATAAATAGTTTCACAAAGAAGGAAACGTCTATCATGCCCTTTTGCTTACTATTTTTTTTAGAATGACTGGGTTAGTACATATATAATTAGTATAGTTAGTGGAAGCCCACTCTCATTCGCCTACAGGAGAAATCCACCATGAAGAGACTCGAACTTCAGAACTCCCGCATGAGGAAAAACCCCCTGACTAGGCAGACGTTGGCCCTTTTGCTTACCACTATTTATTTTAAATCTTTTTGACAATTGAAAATAAGACTTGATTGTACATTTGATTAAAAACATAAAAAAGAAAACAAGAGTTTTATTCCATCGTCTATATATGTTTCTTGACAAAAAAAAACACACGTATTTCTTATAAATCAGAAGCTTAGATTATACTTGGAACTTTGATTAGGAAAGAAAACCCCAAAATGTTTCTCCGATTCTTCTCCTGGTTTCTGATCTTCATCAAACATCGCAAACAAATACGTTTCTATGGATCTTCTCTTCACATGTGCAATCAGATTTGTGTAATAAGTTTCTGCGTTTTCCGTTGTTGCTCCATTATCTCCCGTACTTGGCCATCCATTTTGGTAATGTATTGAATTTTGGTTTGTTTCTGCAAATACAGTATGAAAAAAAACCACTACTCCGTACAACTCGATCAAGAGTCTTTTCAAAAATTCCGTGTACGCAATTTGCTCGATAAAAAGAGAACGGGAGTTCATGTTCTACATATGCTAATGTTTTTATACTGCCGAAATCAATCTATAAAACATCTTGCATAACATTTCTAATTTCATTTGTTTTGATTTTACATTTAAATGAAGTTAAACTACCAATAAACCACCTACTTTATTTGTGATATGTGTCTTCTCATATTAGTATAATAAAAATAAAAAAGCTTTAACAGACAATCCAAGTTCTTCTGCATATTAGTATAATAAAAATAAAAGAATCAAACAAAAGTCTTATTTTGGATTTTTCATGTTAGGACTTAGGAGTGTCCATGCCTTTATTTTCCAATTTTTCATAATGTAAACATAATTGTCTTTTGATGTTCGGATCATTGAGTCTTAGACTTAAATGTATGTGGCCTAACTAAGGTATCTTCGGGGTAGTTTCCGAGTCTTTCCCCAACCAACCTCAAATGTGTACCTAATGAGTTTCAACACTTCAACTTTTTATGAAAAGCTTAAACGTGTTACTACTACTAGACCATTTGATGATTATTCCAATTTTCCATAACGCGATTGTCCTGCATTTTTTGTCTGTGGAGAATATGTCAAACAAGCCATAGCCTATGTCCATAACTGAATATATTAAATGTTGCCCCACAATATGATGATTTGTCTTGGTTTTCAAAGAGTCTTGATTTCACAATATGATTAACCTCTCAAATGGGTTAGAAAAACCTTAGTTCCCGATTGCTTACGCTTGAGTGTTGGACACGTTAAAGAAGGATTCAAGTGGCAAGCATGTTATAGTTAAGTAGAGAAATTAGGAATACCCATATATACAAACTCATTGACCATTAAAATTACTCGGTTTGGCTTGCGTAGTCGAATTTATCTAAGTCGTACAATCAACGTACCCACACTACAAGTTATGCATTTAAGATTGAGGCCTATGATTTCCAGCAATATGTAAAATTCCACACGTCAATCGCGTTATAGTCGATGTCAAGTGGCAACGGCCGCATCACATATATGTTTCACAACTTGTGCACGAAAGAAAAAGGCACTGCAATTGTTAAAATGCAACGAGATAACTGATTTTCAAACAGTAATTTATAATAAAATTAAGAACAAAAAAATCGTCCGAGGCGTCGCCTTGGCCTTCCATTGATTTAATATATAGAACCCTATAGTTAAGGATCAAGCATGCTCTTTATTCTGTACTCCTCTCATATGCTAGATATATATATTTGCACGTATGCTGTAGATTGATTTAGTATTAATGGAGTGAGTCATTTGCCTGTTTGTTTCTTTATCTAATTATGGGAAAAGCCCTTACCATTAAGTCAAGGACTCTTTCTAGTTTTGCTATGAAATGTAGATTCAGAGGAAACAAAAGTGTTATTATCATACATATAGATACGTACCCATGCATGCATAAACGTACACTACTTGAAGCTCAAGCAGAAGTATATATATAAAATCAGTTATTTACAGTAGCTACTATTTTATCATCACCTTACGTGACAAAAAAAAGTGAGTGGCTTCATGCTTAATGTGCCCTTTTTTTAGGCCTACAATCTTAGTCCGTAACCTGACTCTTTTTTTTTTAAAATATATTTTGTATTAGTTAAGCGACCTGGCATCAAAATACATAATCTATCGCACACAGTAAAACAAATGCAAACGATAAAATAGCTATCACCCGATCTCTATTTCCTTCCCACTCTGACCTCACCCACGCCGTTTTTTCACAAATCTATAGGCAAACTCAAAAAATTTAAAAGATAACGAGCTCTATATGCATGGGCTAATTACAATTTGATAAGATATCACCTTATAAATTTCCTGTTTTAGGTTTTATTTAAAGGTCTTGTATTTTAGATATTACATGTTTTGAGGTTGATCATATTGTGATGTCAACCACTTCTTATAGTTTGTTTCGGGTTACTAATGGTTTTGAAAGCCCCTAACTTAATTGATATACAGATAAATTGGTTGAAAACCCAAATTTTATTGGTTTGGTTAAAAGACAGCCTTATGGTGAGTGTGTAGGCTCGATTTGTTCTTGATTTTGAATAACCTAATTTTATTGGGTTTGTTCTTGCTTTCAATTGCTTCTATATATGTTATGATTAAACCATTGTTTACCGATGCCCAGAATCTAATATGGTTGCAGACACGCTATGGTAAATCAAAATGGGGTAGAATAGATACCACGCACACCGGTGAGTACAAGGTACTGTAATCTTTGTATAAAGTCATCATATTTGGTGTCAAGTAGTTTAGTAATCATGTTATCATGTACTGTTATAATGAATAGCAACTCACCTAGCGGGTATATTTTCATACATACTTATAAGCTCCAAACCAAGGCTGTTAATAGTCATGTTTGAAGATGCGCGAGTTACTGTGCTTTAGATTGTTCATGTGGTGTGGGTGCAATTGAGAGACAAGTATACCGACGGGCGATAATTGACCTATCAGTGTAACAGCTTGATCAAGTAAATAAATTATCAAAACGAATTTATCTCTAAAGTGATCAAATAAAAATTTCCATACTGTATTAACAATCAAAGAACGCCGCGCGTATCGCGGGCTATTTTTCTCGAAATAATATTTTTTTTTAACGTTGTCGCGGGGTTTTTTTTGCTATGCGTTATGCGGGGCTAATTTTTAAATATTTCTCTTTTTTGTATGAATCGAGGAAAAAAAATTGCGTTCGGACGGGGCTAATTTATACCCAATAATTGTCTTTTTTGGAAGATTGTAAAATTTTTTAACGAATTTTTGTGTAAAAATCGTAAATAGTTAAAAGTGAGGGACCGTTTCTATTTTTTTTTTACTTTGGGCCAATTTATAGGCTATTTTTGTGGGTTATTTTGCTAATTTTCCCGATATTTCCTTATTTTTTTTACGATTCGGGAAATTTTTTTTATGCTTGAACGGGTTAATATTTTTCCCGAATATATTCTATTTGGCCGTTTCGATAATCTTTTTTTGTGGGCCGATGAATGTAAAAAAGTTGTGAACAATAAAAACTTACGTTTTTTTTTGTTAATTTTTTACGGGATTTTTTTTTGTAAAAAATCGTAAAATAGTTAAAAGTTGAGGGACCTTGTATTTTTTTTACTTTGGGCCTCATTTTAAAGCGAAATTTAGCTAGTTTGTCGACAAAAAAATATATTTCTAAAAAATAAATTTTCTATGGCTTCTTGTGTTGGGCTCATTGCTTAAAGTAGTTTTTTTTTATTTTTGCTCATATGGGGTTTTTATTTAATATAGATAATGGTTGTAACGTTGGACCATAATCGGTTAGTTTTAAAGTTATTAGGAGGTATCGAAGATGTTGTCCGCAGGTATTTTTATTTATCGTAATAAATCAGACTTTTGTAAATTTTTTTTAAAACTCCTACTTGTGCATATAAATTAAAAAAAAAAAAAAAAAAAAAATAACCACAACAATTGGCATGGCCCCAAAATAACAGCTCCGTTACTGTAGGCAACCCAAATCAAAACGCCAGTCGTATCCTTCAAACAAATGTATATATTATAATATCTTTTGATTTTTTTTTTTGAACAGGCGAATTTTATTAAAAAAAACAACTAGCAAGAACTAGAACATTACAAGGACAAACAAGGTGAGGATTTTTTTTTAAAACCAATCCACCCAACAAACGGTAGCTTTACATCTATAACGACACCAAAAGAAAGACGAGAGCACTAAACATCAAAAAATTACGCCTGGAAGAAAACAACTCCGAAAGAAGTCTCTAAATTCCGAAAGCGCCCAAATGAACCACCATAGACCATAACAAAAAACCCCTTCTAATAAACCTTTTATGCTTAGAAGCAGCCGTAAATTAGTATCCATGAGCAGTCCACTCACAAAAAATCCAAGCTCCAAGAATCTCAGCATCCCACAAAAATACAAAACCTCTCGAAAAATAGCTTCCTAACAACACTACAATTAAAGAACAATATGTTTCAGAAAAAATTTCAACACCCTCTCGCATAGAGGACAAAGAATAGGAAGGAGATATCTATACCTCATACTTGAATATAGTTCCACCCGAACGTTAACCATTTATACTCAACCTTCCAAGCGTTGAACCTTGACTTTAATAGCACTTCTTTAATCCTAATCTTGTTTTGGAAGAAATAGTCTGGTAAATCAATTGTATGTCAATATACCTACGCAATAGCCGAGCAACTGAAAATTTTCCCCCGACCCATTTAATCCCACGACCACCTATCCTCCGATGGACTTAACAACACCCCTGCCAAACTGCCAAAATATGATCCCACTTTTCGGATTCAGATGCCACTGACCGGACAATCCTACCAAAGATGGTGAAGATAAAGAATTCTGCTCAGAATTTGAAGAGCTACCGAAATGTGTTTGTCTTACCTCAAGCGCATAAATGCTTGGAAAACCTCTTTCAATCGCTGCTCCTCCCTCCTTCCACCGATCCTTCCCAAAAAGAAGTATTCGACCATTCCCTATCTCTTATGCATCATACTTAAAGATCAATTCCATGAGAAGATAACCTATCCATTTCTAATAATATCGCACCAAATCGACGTATTTCCGACATCCCGAGCTGCCTACCAATCCTATCCTACCATCAACTCCATTGTATAGTTCATGAATACCCTAAAATCCCCTAACGGAGTCCTTGATTAAAAAATCGCCAAACCCATTTAAACATTAACAGCTCTATAAGCGCGAATAAACTAGAAACACCAAGACCTCCTTTCACCTTTGAACGTCGAAGACTTGTATTCCAACTAACCAAATTGACCTTTATAACTATCAAGATACATTGCCATTAAAAAATGTGACACCGATGATTCCCATACGTTGTAGAACCAACATAGGGAACCTTAAAAATAGACATATGAGATAACGCAGTAGAACAAAAACCGCTCTAAAAAGAGTGAGCCTACCATCATAGACAAAAGTTTGTCATCTTCCTTTAGAAAGTCGATTCACCATTTTGTCGATTAACCTCATCCCATGATTTAATCCGAGACATAGCATCCCCCGACTTCGAGCCAAGAAAAGAAAACCGGAGTATTAAATGTCCACATACCAATCATGTCTAAGTACTTCTCGAGTCCGTACTCAAATCTAAGCCGCTAACCCCATGAGGTTTACTTTTACTAAATTAAGTACTAAGACCACAAGCCCGTTTCAAAACACTTTACATATACATAAAGTATCAATATTCCGCTTACTCCATTGACCCATGAAAATAGCACGTCCGCATTAAACATATGAGATAAAGTCATAGAAGAGTTAATCTTGATACCAATAGAAACATACCCGCTAAGTCCTCCACCTTTTAAAGTACAAGGAAACTCTGCCATACCAATATTAAATAAGAAAGAGACAACGATCCACCCTTGTTGTAAGCTATAGTATAAATATAAAATTCCTCGTCGTACTTCCATTTACTAAAACCGAACCACTAGAAGAACGGAAGTTCATTCTTGTATCCAACACACCATATAGCACCAAACAAAAACGATTTTAAAACTCCCCTCCTAAGAAATCCAACGAACGATCATAAGCCTTTTCAATAATCAATCTTAAAATATAACTAATTTTTTTCGCTTTACACCAGTTGAAGAAACTCGTTGAGAATGAACGGACCCGACTAGAAATTTGTCCTATCCCCCCAAACGCCATTGAACCTCACTCACTAAGTCACCCAACACACCAACGAAGCCATTATAAGCCCAAAATTTCGCAATAATTTTTTATAAAATAAGCTCCCTATAAGACTAATTGGACGAAAGTCCTTAACCAATTTAGCATCCAATCCTTAGGGATCACAGCATAAACACGCATACAACCTTTGGAAAATTACCGAAGTATAAAAATGTTGAACAGCCGCCACTACATCCTTTCAATTAAAGACCAATATCTACGAATGAAACAAAATAACTCATCCGGTCCCGAGATTTATCAATCCCACAATCCACACCGCCCGCTTAATCGGCGTGGTAACGAAATATCACCTTCCAATTCATTTTTTTTTTTTCAGCTCACTGAATCGAGACGAGGAAAAAACAAATATGATCACTGGAACGAATACGACGAGCCTTGCTGAACCGAGTACTAAAATTCTCCAATAACTCCTTTTTTAACCATTAAGCCGATTATCGATCCACATACCATCTTTAAAGACTCCACGTATACCAGAGTTATTACGTTCTTATTTAAAATCACTCATGATAAACTTTGTAATCTCGACTCCTTCTAATAGCCCCATTTTATCTTAGCTTTTTGGCGTCGCCTCCAAATTATCCACTATTCCACCGCTTCTTGGATGTCTTTTAATATCTCCATATCTTTTATATAAATATCATCCTAGCATTGCCTTGGGTCAATACAATTTCCAAGTTCATGGAGATCTTTTTTAAAATGCCTCTTTTTTTTATTTACAACTTATTAGATTGTCCTCTTCCCATTCCACTCACGAATACACTTTTAGAGATTTCATCTTATACACAAGTACAAAAACATAGATTATACACTCAACGATTGAACATCACAGAACCCAACTTTTCGAAATCATCTCTTCAAATCCGCATAACGATCTCGAACCAATAATATACATCCTAAAAAGGGATAGGGCCAAAAATCATGATGATCACGCAACAAAATAGTTATGATCCGATAGGAACCTACCAACAGATAAAGCCGAAAAGTTTAGGTTCACACCCAACAAGCCTTCCACATAATAAACCGTCTAGCTTACTCAGGCTTACTTAGCGGATACATATGACACCATGAAAGAACAACCTCCAAGGGATCTCTGAAGATTTGCCTTGCAAAATAAAATCTAATTAAAAGCAGCCGCGGCCATGAGCAATGAAATAACTTTCCAAATCTTTCATTCTTGAATCCGAACCTCATTAAAATCTCCCATAACGATCAACCTCCCCGTCCCATTTTACTAGATCACATGAACCTAAGTAAACTCAAAGCATTTTCTTTTCGGCATATTCTTGATAGCATACACCAGGAATCATCAAAATATTTACACCACAACGATAACAATACCGCGCTAATCATAACAAAGCACATAATCGAAATCGTAGAAATGTATTCTTAAAAGCCGACGTCCTCCCACACACGACATAAAATGCCACCCGAAATACCAACCGCCGACTAGTACACATACTCAAAAGCATATTACCCTCCAACAACAATTTAACATCAATCAAAGAAATATCCTCCATCTTGTACCTTTGTTAGGTAATAAAATTACACCTTAAGAGAAACACAAATCTCCTTAACCCAATCTTTTTTGGCCTTAGGGTTTAGGCCTTGAACGTTAAGAGAAACCATATTCATTTAAAAACCTCTTTTTTTCCTCCTTGAATTTCAATTATTTCTTCAATATTTTTCATACATCCTTCCATATTGTAACCCATCGCCCGTCGTCTTCCCACCTTGACAATTCCCTCCTATAACATTAATAAAAACCCCCTGTCCTTATTAATTTTCTATCTTGTTGCTTTTCCTTGAACCAATAGAAACCGATTCCCCTTTTTCGTTGTCAGACCCGCTCCTCATTATTAACCCAAAGACTTCTCTCACATCCAACTTTCTAGTTCTCACAAAAAGGTAGTAAATCCAAGAGGAGAATGAATACTCACTGTTTCATTCGACTTATCCATTTCTCCTCACATTTCTCTTTTTATTCAATAGCGAATATAGCTCAAAGGATCAAGAGAATTATTAACATCAAAATCATACCTTGTCACTTCACTTGCACATTCACATTCTTCCTTCACCACCGTATCGTGGGAACCATACTAACGTTAATTATCCCCTTCCTTCCTCTACATCACTACCATCAAAGTCTTTCCTTAAATAAAACCATACTGGATTGCTCCGTCTTCCCGAATGCGCTATCTTCTTCGCTCTTGTTCATCAAAATCACAGGAATCCATCCCATGGTTTCTTTTGCTATCTCGACCAAAAATCTCTTCCCTTGTATGTAAAGATTTTTGAACGTTTCGAGTATGTTTGAATTTCCCAGTAGTAAGAATACACAGACCTCTTACTATACAAACACCCCTCATCTAATTTCTCAAATAAGCATCTTACCCATTTTCCGCAATCCATTAAAACGTACATTTTCCGAACCATAATTGAGAGGTATTATCCTTCAATGTCTTACCCAATGATACGTTCATCATAACAAACCTTTAGACGCTGTATAGTAAGAAAACCATGATGTCGCCCTAACACAACTGAAACATAGCTTTTAGATCTTCCGTTTTAAAATCAATCATGATCCACATACCTCCCATATACCTTAAATTAATGTCATCGAAGCCTTCATTCCCCAATACCATTCTCATATTATCAAAACTGTTGAATTCTTTAACTTTACCAAGCAAACCTAACGAGTAATCCAGTTGGTTAAGACATGACTCATCAAGAAGTAAAGCTGGTTCACACGCTTCTGTCGATTTTGTATCCCCATTAACAACATTAACATAAGACCTTTTGTCCGTTCTTAATCGATTACTACGTATTGGCTCATTTTTTTTAGACACATAATTACCATTCTGATGCGTATAATCACCACTATATAACAGCAGGAGGTCCTCTGAAAACTAGCGACGTTCGCGTGAAATTGATGACTCCCCAATCCATAAATGTACTACAAATTGCTAACCAAACGTCTAACATCATATCACTCTAATAAAATCGAACGAAGCCATATCGCTTACCCCTTAGACTTTCTATCCGGATGATCATCAACCAATTGACCGTATTGTTACAAACATTCCATAATCCTTTGCCTTAGCGTGATCGAAAATATGTAACGAAAATAGATGTCGAAATCTTTTGTACCTCTTCCTCTTTGGAAATAGCCACCATGTTACCAACTCACCAAACAAATAAAAAAAAAAACAAATAAAAAAAACCCTAAAAAAGAAAATTGCACGATCAAACCCTAAAATCACGTCGAATCAAATAAAGAGTAATTAAAATGAACACATAAATGTCTAAACACCTAACGGTTCCTATCCGATCACGTTAGTAATAGGGATCAACCGGAGATGAAAGCCTAGAACCAATCACAGGAATAGGGCGAACAAGGTGTAAGAACATTTGATCCATAATAATCAAACGTTATTCAATGATTGATGATTAACAGGATTCGAATCAAGCAATTAGAATGATCGCCATAGGGTTTTTTTTAATTGAAAATAGGAGGCTATAATATCTTTTGATTGTTGTTATAAGATGTTTCTTTTATCATCTAAAAAGTGTGTTACAAGGCTGTTAAAATGCTACTCTCCCCGTCCCATTATTATTGTCCACGTTTTTGGGATGTCTCAATTTAATTGTCCACTACTAAAAATAGATAGGGAAGTTTGTTCAAGTTTACTATATTATCCTTGTTTGAAATTATTATTACAAACTTTAAAGAACACTTAAATTAATTTGCTAAAGGTAAAACTATGTTTTTGTCAAAAAGTAAGAAAGAGAAAGCAGTAATAAATGCACTTTTCTTAAACTGTGTGTTTTTTTGTCGGTGGACAATAATTTTGGAACGGAAGAGTACATTTTAGTTGATGGTGTAATAAATAGTTTTAATTGTTTGGTGAAAGTTAGGGTAAGTTTATGACAACTTAGACTAATAAAAGTGATGGTCAATAATAGTTCAAATTATGGAGTCATCATTACGATTGTATGGTGTAATAAATAGTTTTGATTGTTTGGCAAAAATTAGATTATGATCACGAATTATTAACAGTTTCATGTCAAGATAGGAACCAATAATCATGTTTCTTTGCAATTGTTTAGTATTAATGCAAAGTTGTAGAATATAATAATTTCAAGAAATTATTTGAGTAGGGGTTCAGTGAGTTTGTTATCCGTGCTGCTGCAGAAAAGCATCTACATACATATAACGGTACTCTTATGCCTAACGTTGACCAGAAGGTTGAAGTGGATCAGTAAGTTTCATCTCAGTTCTAGCATGTTTTATGTTATAGAAAAAACAAAGGTAGTAAGGGTTGGTTCGGTCCTGATTGATGGGATATCATCCAATCTTGCAACTTTGTGCATTATGAACTACCATATGCTTTTTCCCTATATAACAGATAATCAGGCTTTTATTCTTACTGATATGTTTAGGATTCCTAGCATTGGAGGTTCGTATTTAGATCTCACTGTCTATTTATAGAGGCTACGTCAAGAGGTGGCTTTGAAAAGGTATGATATTTAATCCTACACTATAAAATAAAAAATATGCTACTCCCTCCGTCTCATATTAAATGTCCACTTTGACTTTTTGAAGTCTTTCTTTTTCAACTTTAATCTTAAATATTTTTGTTTGTGTTATATAATATTTGATGTAAAATTGATGAATGGATGGAGATTTAAATGTATTCTCATTTCGTATAATTTTCATAAAGTATTATATAACAAAAAAAAATTATTTAAGGTCAAAATTGAAAAAGAAAGACCGCAAAAGTCAAAATTAGACATTTAATATGGGACGGAGGTAGTAATACTTAGCACTTCTGTTTCTTTATCACAATGACAT
>BQNB010166591.1:2137-14096 GCA_026074375.1 Tanacetum coccineum | reverse complement strand
GCTCAAATCCCACCTCCGGTTATCCCCATTTCTATTCCGGAACCCGATGTTCCGACGACTTTACCTAAACCCACTCCTATTCCGGAATCCGATATTCCGAAGAGTTTACCTAAGCCAAATATTCTATATCCTTCACGACGTGATGATTAAAAGTCCCGTGATAAAGCTTCGAATCAAATGGAGAAGATCTTCCAAATCTTTCAAGATTTGCGCTTCGACATTAGTTTCGCGGATGCTTTACTTTTGATGCCAAGATTTGCTCCTACGATTAAGAGTTTGCTCATGAATAAGGAAAAGTTGCTTGAGTTAGCTAAGATACCATTGAACGAGAATTGCTCGGCGATGCTCCTCAAAAAGCTTCCCGAAAAGCTAGGATCCGGCAAGTTAGTTATATCCATGTATATTATCTCGAGAATGATAGTATGTCACGCCTTGGCCTGATCTTGTGCGCAGCATAAATCTTCTGCCTCTTTCCTTGAAAAAGCTTTCCCTACCCGAACTTACACCAACTCGGATGACTTTAGAATTAGCGGATCGATCCATAACCCATCCTAAAGGACTCGCCGAAGACGTTTACGTTAAAGTGGGAAAGTTCCACTTTCCTACCGACTTTGTTGTTGTCGATTTCGAAGCCGATCCTCGAGTACCTCTCATACTTGGGAGATCCTTTTTGAGGACCGTCGAGCCTTAATTGATGTTAATGGAGAAGAAATAACCCTTATGGTAAAAACGACCGTCATTTTTTAATTCTAGATCAAACACTGATATATCCTCTACAAATGATAAGTCGTAAACCGAATTGACATCATTGATACAGTTTGTGAGGAGTATGCTTCAGAATTAACTAGTTTAAATAAATGATTTCTTCGGTGGCAAATCCCGCCCTGACTTCTGATCCATTTAACGTCCGAATTCATTTTATGGAAGAAATAAGCATATCTTAAGGACGATTCGTATTTCACCGAAAACTGATTACGCCGATTGCAATCCGTGAGAAGATATTTTTTATGATCAAAAAATTGTTAAATAATGACCCGTTTCAACTTCCTCCGATGGACCCTTAAACAAAGTGAAGTGACCGAGCAAATCTTTAATTGAAAAGCCTCGAATTAGAGTTAAAAGAATTAACTGTCCCACTTGGAATAAAGTATTCTTGGAAGAAAACGACAAGTTACCAGTAATTATTGCAAAAGGTTTAAAAAATGTTGAAAAAGATGCTCTCTTAAAAGTGCTCAAATCTCATAAAAGGGCCATTGCTTGGAAAATCACCGACATCAAGGGTATCGACCCTCGTTTTTGTACACACAAAATCTATGGAGGATGATTTACATAACCTACGGTTCAAAGTCAAAGACGGGTTAACCTAAAAATTCACGAGGTAATAAAAAAGGAGGTCCTAAAACTTCTTGATGCCGGTATGATTTACCCGATCTCCGACAGCCCATTTGTTATTCCATTTAGCATGGTGTTCCCCAAAAAGTGGAAGAATAACCTTGATGCTAATGAAGGAATGAAATTGAATACCGACACATTTATTTACTAGGGGGGGGTGTTGGGAGAGTTTGTATCGACTAATTAGGGAAGTTAAATGAAAGTGCGACTCTGAAAGATCATTTCCCATTACCAATTAATGGATCAAAGAGTTAAAAGATTAGCCGAAATGAGTTTATGTTCTATATGGATTTTCAGGTTATTTCCAAATACCAAAGATCCCCAGTTACGAAAGAAAACTACTAGACAACAAGAGCCCGTATGTGAACCTTTTCCGCGTACCGTCGCATGCCATTTTGGCTTGTGGTAATGCTCCCGGTACTTTTTCACCGGTTTATGATGGCCATATTTCATGATATGATCGCAAAGACTATGGAAGTGTTTATGGATGATTTCTTGTTTTTGAGATAGTTTTGATTCGTGCGTCTCCCAATTAGAAAAGATGCTAAAACATTGTGAAGACACGAATTAGTGCTTAATTGGAGAAGAGTGCCACTTTATGATTAGAGAAGAATTGTGTAGGGCATAAAATTTTCGAAGTCCGATAGAGGTAGATCGTGGCTAAAGTCGCTGTGAATCGCTAAGCTACCTCACCAGAACAACCGTAAAAGGTGTTAGGAGTTTACTTAATGTCATGCAGGTATTATCGAACGATTTACTACCGACTTTTCTACAAAAGCTAGACCAATGACCACCTCTTGAGAAAGAACCACGTTTGTGTTTTCTAAGGAATGTTATTGATGCTTTTCATACACTAAAAAGAAGCATACTGAAGCTCCTATCATAGATGTCCCGGCTTGAACTACCTTTCGAACTCATGTGTGATGCAAGTGATTACGTGTTTGGTGCAGTTTTTAGGACAAGCGAAGATTAAAAAATAGACGCACTTTCAGTCCTATACATTACGCTAGTAAAGACAATGCCATAAGCTCAAATTCATTACACTACAACGGAAAAGTAAATGCTTGCCGTTGTGTATGCATTTGAAAAGTATCGGCCATATCTTGTCTTATCAAAAGCATAGTTATACGGATCACACGGCTTATAAAATACCTTATGATAAACAAGATGCCAAGCCGAGATTGCTCCGATGGGGTTCTTCTCTACAAGAATTCGATATGCACCATTCCGTGAAAAAAAAAAGGAAGTGAAACCTCACGGCGGATCATTTATCTTAGACTTGAGAATCCTCAAAAGGATGTGTTAGAAAACAAGGAGATAAATGAACATTTTTACTTTAAGAAACTCTTAGATTTATTCTAGTGAAGTACCTCCATGGTTTGCGGACTATGGCAACATTTCCATGCGGTGAATTTTATCATCTAAAGAATGTGTTGGGAATTAGTTTTCTTAACATAGTAACCGACAATATTAATGTTAGTACTGATAGTTATAGTTTTAGTACTGACATTATAAGTACAAATGTTAAGTACCTGATCAGTTAGTTATTACCGATAGTCAGAAAATAGTTTAGTACCCGTTTAAGAGATATGTATGAGAAATTTTATGAAAAGATATGTACGCGTTTTGTAAGCCTGTTATGGGATTATCCTTAGGTCTATAAAAGGGAACCATCATGGGCATAGTTTAGAGAGACGACCTCAGATATCTCATACAAAATCAATATCTACAATAGTTTATAAATCTGTAATCACTCAAAGCAGATTAATAGAAGTTATTTAGTTTTCATTGTTCTTTCATAGTACTTGAGTTAAGATTCCGCATTAACACATAGAAATTCAAATCCAGTGTTTCTACAAAGTCAACTGTATTTATACATCATGGCTATCAACCTTATAGCAGCAGAGATCTTCAACAAGGAATCACAAGTGGTATCAGAGCCAATGATAACCTGAATAGAAGAACAAATAAATCCTAGTTATAAACCTCATCCTCCAAACCTAAACAGTCAGGATCACAAGATGAAAATCACCACCACCACCACCTCACCAACAACCACCACAAACACCAACCCAACAAACTCCTCATACAGTATCAACCATCAAACTGCCTATTCTCAAAAAGGGAGAATATGATATATGGGCAATGAAAATGGAACATTATTTGGCCCATACAGACTATCTAATCTGGGAGGTCATACAAAATGGGAAATGGGTCCTGTAACCTCACTACAGAAACACAATTACAAATAAGGTTTAACCCTCCTAACGCAGAAGAAAATTGTAGCCAGAGAAAGAGAAGAAAAGCAGGACAACCTTGCTTATGGCCCTACCAGAAGATCAACTTGCTAAATTCCATAAGATTACTGATGCAAAAGAGATGTGGGATGCCATCAAATCTAGATTTGGTGGAAATGACGAATCCAAGAAGATGCAGAAGTATATCTTGGAACAACAGTTTTTGAGGATTCTCTGTCTCCAAAACACAGAAGGAATTTTACAAAGGCTATGACAGGTTCCAAAGTCTCTTAGTTAGAGATTCATGGAGCAGGTGTATCTACTGAGGATGCTAATAAAAAATTCCTAAGATCTCTACCTTCTGCCTGGTCACAAGTTTCTTTTAAATTATAGAACCAAACCAGAGTGGACAGTCTCTGTTTATGATCTTACACTAATCTAAGAGTCTTTGAGAGTAGACATAAAAGTCTCTATTGCATCAGCTATCTAGCCCGCAAAATTGGGATTTGTCTCTAAAAACACCATCAGTACAAATGGTGTTAGTACCAGCATATTTAGGATTTTCCAAATCCATCTGGTTAAAAACTCAAAGTATGAACAAACATCATCATATTCATTACTTGCTAATCATTCAAGGTTGCCCCTTGACTGTATCATGAAGGCTTGAAACAGATTGATGAATATGACCTTGAAGAAATGGACTTGAAGTGGCAAGTGGCCATGATCTCAATGAGAATGAAAAAGTTTTACAAGAAGACTGGTAGAAAGCTACAATTTGATGCAAAAGAACCAGTTGGCTTTGATAAAACCAAAGTTGAATGCTACAATTGCCACAAGACAGGGCATTTTGCTAGAGAGTGCAGAATCAAGGGAAATCAAGATAACAGGAGGAGAGATGCATGGAATTCTGGAAATAAGGATGGGAGCAACTGGAATAATGATGACTCTAAAGCCATTGGTGACTATTGAATAGAAAGGTGTAAAGATTGACAAATCATTCAGAAGAAGATGAAGATTATGCTTTGATGGCTTGCAACAGCTCAGACTCAGACACAGAGGTAATTTCTTGTTCAAATAAGTGTAAAGAGTCTTATGCTAATCTTAAAAACTGTAAGATCTCCAGAGAGAACAACTAGTGAGCCAGCATAGAAATAAAGGCATATTCTCAAGGTCTTAAGAAAGTTGAAGCACAGTTAGTTGCTCATCAACAAGGACAACTTTGGTATGAACAAAAGATAAAATTTATGAAGATAGATTTAGATGATAAAACAGATGTTCTAACATACCATAAGAAATTGCTAGCAGAAGCTCAAAAAGAAAAAGAAGATTTAAAGGCTAAAGTAGAAAAATGGCATACACATTCTAAGATCTTAGGTAAACAGAGCTTAATACCCAAATGAGTTCTAATGATAAGTTTGGGCTTGGGTATGGGGAAACACAGTATGAATGTATTTTTGAGCTAAGAAAATGAGTGTTGCTAGAGTGTTTGGTTTTATAATAAAGAGAGTGAGTTAGAAAAATAACCTTTGTATGATAGGTTTGTTACATCAGATGGAATGCATGTTGTACCCCCACCCATGACAGGGAATTATATGCCCTTTAGACCTGATATTGAAGTAGATTACTCATAATTTACATATGGTACAAAACAGACTCAACCTAGTGAATCTAAATCCCAAACAAGTGAATTTGATACCTGTGACTCTAACATTAGTACAGAACCCTCTGAATTAGTGTCTGAACCAGTTGTCAATGAATCTAATGTAGATTGTCAACCTAAGGTCTGGTCTGATGCTCCTATAATTGAGGAGTATGAATCAGATAGTGAAGATGAGTATATGTCTATACCAATAAAAGAAAAAGAAACACCTAGTTTTGCTAACAAACAAGTAAAAACTCCTAGGGAAATTGTTAAGAATCAGTTCACACATAGTCAAAAACCTAAAGTTGAATAAAAAGAGTTGGGGTATGGGTTTACTGTAAGAGCATGTTTTGTATGTGGTAGTTTTAATCATTTAATCAGAGATTGTGATTTCCATGAGAAGAGGATAGCAGGAAAAGCTGAGTTAAACAATGGGTGGAACAATGTGCAAAGAGTGAATAAACAAAACCAATTTGTTCCTTCAGCAGTACTAACTAGAACTGGTAAAATTCTAGTTAGTACTGCTAGAACTAGCGGTACTAAACATTTTAGGACTGCTAGGCAAAGTTTTAACAGACAGACAGTACTAACTTGTGCTGCTATGGAAGTTAATACTGTTAAGCCCACTGTAAATAGAGTTAGACCAACAAATGTTTTTCACAAAACTCATTCAAGGCCTTTCAAAAAGACAACAGTACTTAGAACAGATTTTTCGAAACAAAAAGTTAATACTGCTAAGGAAAAAGCAGTTAGTACTGTTAGGGGAAAAAGGGAAACTGCTGTTAAGCCCTCAGCAGGTTGTAATTGGAGACCACAAAGAAACAACTGGCACAATGTCTCCAAATACAATGGTGGATCCAGTCTTAGAAATTGTTACACTTTCAAAGATCCACTAGGCATACTCAAGCCCAAACAGGCTTGGGTCCCTAAGAGAATTTAATCTCTTCTATTTGATATGCAAGATTATCCACATAGAGCTTTAAAGAATAAAGGGATTGTTGATAGTGGATGTTCCAGGCACATGACTGGAAACAAGGCCTACCTTGCTGAATTTCAAGACTTTAATGGTGACCCTGTTACTTTTGGAGGTAGTAAAGGTTATATCACTGGTAAAGGTAAAATTAAAACTGGTAAGTCAGATTTTGAGGATGGTGTGCTTTGTGAAAGAACTTCAGCATTTCAATCTTTTTTCTGTGTCACAAATGTGTGACAAAAAGAACAAGGTTCTGTTTACTGACTCTGAATGTCTTGTTTTGTCTCCTGAATTTAAGTTACCTGATGAAAATCAAGTATTACTTAAAATCCCCAGACAAAACAATATGTACAGTTTCAATTTAGAGAACATTTGGGGGTGGGGTTTTTTTATCCTTCAGGAGGATTAGCTTGTTTAATTGCAAAGGCCATAACTGATGAATCTAACAAATGGCATAGGAGGTTGGGTCATGTCAATTTCAAAAACTTAAACAAACTTGTAAAGGGAAACCTTGTAAGAGGTTTACCTTCAAAGATTTTTCAAAATGACCACACTTGTGTTGCTTGTCAGAAAGGAAAGCAACACAAGGCCTCCTGTAAGGCCAAATCAGTAAGCTCTATTAGTCACTCCTTACAACTTCTTCATATGGATTTGTTTGGACCTACATCTGTAAGGAGCTTAAACCATAAGACCTATTGCCTAGTTATCACTGATGATTTTAGCAGGTTTAGTTGGGTATTTTTCTTAAGAACTAAGGATGAAACTAGTGGAATCCTTAAGGACTTTATAAGACAAGTTGAGAACCAATTGAATCAAAAAGTTAAAACTATTAGATGTGATAATGGTACAGAATTTAAGAACAAGGATGTTATTGAATTCTGTGGGTCAAAAGGGATCAAGAGGGAATACAGTAATGCCAGAACTCCACAACAAAATGGAGTTGCTGAGAGAAAGAACATGACCCTTATTGAGGCTGCTAGAACCATGCTTGCAGATTCATTTTTACCTAACACTTTTTGGGCTGAAGCAGTTAGTACTGCTTGTTATGTTCTAAATAGGGTATTAGTGACCAAGCCTCATAATAAGACACCTTATGAACTTTTAACTGGTAAGAAACCAATTATAAGTTATATAAGACCTTTTGGGTGCCATGTAACCATCTTGAATACCATTGACCATCTGGGCAAGTTTTGCGGAAAATCAATAAAAGTTTTATTAGTTGGGTATTCTCTACAAAGCAAGGCTTTTAGAGTATACAATTTAGAAACCAAAAGAGTTGAAGAAAACCTGCACATAACCTTTCTAGAGAACAAACCAAATGTTGCAGGAAAAGGACCCACTTGGCTTTTTGATCTTGATTATTTAACTGATTCTATGAATTATCATCCTGTTAGATCAGAGAATCAAGCTAACCTTCATGCAGGTCAACAAGAAGCTAATCATAATGCAGGTACAGAAGACATTATTGATGCAGGGGATTCTGAAAAAGAGGATGAATCTGCTCAAGACTGCTTTGTACTGCCAATATGGCCTTCTTATTCTTCAACAATCACTCCTGATTTAAAGACAGATGAAAAGAGAGAAGGTCCAAGAGAGGAAGAACAAGTCTTTTTGGATGAACTTGAAAGACTTAAGAGGCAAGAAAAGGAGGCTAATGAGGAAGCTGAAGCTCTCAGGAAGGAGTTTGCACAAGAAACTGAGAACTTGGTTTTAAAAGAAGGAGCTGCAAGGGCTAGCAGTACTAACATTTTTAGTACTGTTAGCACACCAGCTAAAGCTAGCAGTACTAACTTAGTTAATATTTGTTTAACACAACTCAGTTAGTACTGCCAGTCCTCATGAGGGACTAACTCTTTCTGATCCAACAAATCCTGAACAAGATGATTCAGAAATACCTCCACTTGAGGATATTTATCAAAATTCTACTGATGGTATCTTTACTAATTCATCTTATGATGATGAGGGTGCAGTGGCTGACTTCACAAACTTGGAAACTGTTGTGAATGTTAGTCCTATTCCCACATCAAGGATTCACTCTTCTCATCCTTCAACACTTATTCTATGAGATCCAACCTCAGCAGTTCAAACAAGAAGCAAACTAAATTAAAGTTTTGGAGCCCATGCTTTTGTTAGCTATGTTCAAAAGCAAAGGAGAAATAATCATAAGGACTTCTATCATTGTTTATTTGCTTGTTTCCTGTCTCAAAATGAACCCAAGAAGATTTCAGAAGAACTTGAAGATGAAAGTTGGGTTGATGCTATACAAGAAGAATTGCTACAGTTTAAGATACAGAAAGTTTAGGTCTTAGTAGATTTGCCTTATGGGAAAAAGGCTATCGGTACAAAGTGGGTTTATCGAAATAAGAAGGATGAAAGAGGAGTTGTTGTCAGAAATAAAGCAAGGTTAGTTGCTCAGGGACATAGGCAAGAGGAAGGGATAGACTATGATGAGGTTTTTGCTCCTGTGGCCAGGATTGAAGCCATAAGGATCTTTTTAGCCTTTGCCTCATACATGGGTTTTATAGTCTATCAAATGGATGTGAAAAGTGCACTTTCTTTATTGGAAAAATTGAAGAGCGAGGTATAGTGTGTCTCAACCACCAGGTTTTCTAGATCCTAAGTATCCTCAGAAAGTCTACAAAGTGGTAAAGGCTCTCTATGGGTTACATCAAGCTCCCAGAGCCTGGTATGCTACTTTATCTACTTTCTTGTTAAAGAATGGCTACAGAAGAGGTACCATTGACAAAACTCTCTTCATAAAGAAGGACAAACATGATATCATACTAGTTCAAGTCTATGTGGAAGATATCATCATTGGTCAACAAATATCTTGGTGTGATGAATTTGAGGCAGTTAAATGACGAAGTAATTTCAGATAGTGCAATGGAAAGAGCTCATTTTCCTTTCTCTTGGATTACAAGTCAAACAGAAGGAAGATGATATATTTATTAGTCAGGATAAATATGTTGCAGAAATCCTGAAGAAGTTTAACTTTGCAAATGTTAAGACTGCTATTACACCTATTGAGACTCAGAAGCCTTTAGTCAAGGATGAGGAAGCCAGTGATGTGAATGTCCATCTCTATAGGTCCATGATTGGCTCTTTAATGTACTTGACTGCTTCTAGGCCTGATTATTATATTTAGCAGTCTGGCTTGTATCCTAGGTTTTTAGGTTACACCAAGTCCACCCATAAGTGCTGTCAAGAGAATTTTTAGGTATCTAAAGGGCAAACCCAAACTGGGTCTTTGGTATCCTAGAGTGTCTTCATTTGACCTGGAATCCTACTCAGATAGTGACTATGCTGGAGCAAATCTTGACAGGAAATCCACAACAGGAGGTTGTCAATTTCTTGGCAGGAGACTCATTTCTTGGCAATGCAAAAAGCAAACCATTGTGGCTACTTCTACTACGGAGGCAGAATATGTTGCTGCTGTGGGCAAGTTTTGTGGATTCAAAATCAAATGTTAGACTATGGGTTCAACTTCATGAACACAAAGATCTACATTGATAATGAAAGCACCATATGCATTGTAAAGAATCCAGTATATCATTCCAAAACAAAGCATATTGCTATTAGGCACCACTTCAAAGAGATGCTATAGAAGAAACTTATCCGGTGCTTAAAATCCACACTGATGACAATGTTACTGATCTTACTAACCAGGCATTTATGTTAAGCTGATCATGTTCTTGGATTGTATTCTATTGGGATGATAAATCCATAAGCTGCATTGGTTAAAGGGAGGCAATATGATGTGTTGTATAGTTTGTATGAAGTTTCAATGTAAAGACACATTTTAACCATAGGTGATGCATTTCAAGAGGTTTGAGAGGACTTAGAGAGTCATTGAGAAGAGTTATTGATGGTACTGCAGCACTCCTGTTACCTACATTTATCATTCTTTGGTTGGACACCGTTAGTACCGACAGTGCAAGGTTAGTACCACTAGGCAAAATTTGTACCGCTATAGAGACGTTGAAGAAAAATACCACCAAGGGTACAAAGTGTAAATTGAAACGGTTTCCTTGAAATTAGGTTCCCTAAACCTATATAAACCCATCTCAATTGCCATTTTCCTTACGCAATCTCTTTCAAATACATTCGTATATACAAGCCCTAATATCTCTCTTAACGACGATCACTCGTACGACTATAATGGTTGTTCTTGATTCATGTCCTAAGCACAACATGGTTGCGTATCTAGAGAAGACTGAAGGGAATGCAGAGTTTTACGAGATCATTGATTTTCTTAAGCGTAATTCCATTCATCATGCTCTCACTGTAAGTCCTATTGTTTCTACTACATTTGTTGAACAGTTTTGGACGTCTATTATGTCCAAAATAATCAACAATGTTAGGCACATTACTGCCAAAGTAGCTGGCAAGCCTGTGTCTATCTCTGAGGCATCAATAAGAAGTGATGTTCTTTTTGATGATGCTAATGGGAAGACTCATTACCTAATCAGGGCTATATTGTGACTATACAGCTTATGGGGTATGAGGGGGATTTAACAGTGTTAACATTTAACAAAGCTTTGTTTTCACCCCAATGGAGGTTTCTATTTCATACAATGAATCATTGTATTAGTTCAAAAAGCACCTCTTGGGATCAAATTCCTACTAATATTGCCACTGCTGTCATTTGCTTAACATCTAATCAGAAGTATAATTTTTCTAAATTAATTTTTGATGGTATGCTTAGACATTTAGATGCAAAGAAGAAGTTTGTCATGTACCCACGTTTTGTTTCCATCTTTTTAGATAAACAGCTAGCTAATGTACCTGTACCTTTAGATCATTTTCCTGTAAATGCTTTGACAAGTAAAGTTTTTTCTTTCATGGTTAAAAAGGGTAAACATTTTTCAGGGAATGTCACACCTTTATTTGCTTCTATGTTGGTACAACCAACTGAGGATGAGGGTGCCCCTTCAGAAAGACCATCTGAAGCACAACCTACACCCTCTCCTACTCAAACTAGTGAAGTACCTCTTGTGCCACAGACTGACCCATCTCCTCCTCACTCTAGTGAAGCACCTTTTGAGCCACAGACTGACCCATCCCCTAGACCTTCACCTTCTACTACCATTCTTGATTCTATTCAAGAAAGTTCTGGTGGGAATCTTGGGGGTCTTTCATCTAGTGATAAATCCCTTTCAGGTAATGAGGGTGAAATGACACTCTAAAGTGTCTATGATCTTTGTATCTCTTTATGTACACAGGTTTCAGATCAAGCCAAGGAAATACAACACTTGAAGGCACAGATCAAAAAGCTCAAGAAGCAAGCTAAACCTGTAGTCAAACACCACAGAGCATGGATGAAGAGTGTCTCCTTGAAGCAAAGATTGGCAAGAAAGAGATCCTCAAAGAAACAATGGGTGCACAGAGAGTCTGTATCCAAACAGGGGAGGAAGTTTGCCAAAGGTGAACCTTCAGTCCATAAAGATCCACTATTTAATGAGATTCCTGAAGATTCATTGGATTATATGGAAACTGAGGATGCTCAAGATATGGGGAGGACAAGAGATGTAGTGGATGAAGAGAAGGAGAATGATGAAGATGTACTTAGTACTGAAGATGTACTTAGTACTGAAGATGTACTTAGTACTGCTCAACAAAAAGTTAGTACTGACAAGGAGAAAGTTAGTACTGACAGACCTAGGCCTACTTCAACAAGATCACTTTTGACATTAAAACCTCTTCCAAAGATTGATC
>BQNB010166588.1:0-14096 GCA_026074375.1 Tanacetum coccineum | reverse complement strand
CGGCGGTTTACCTGTTGGATACAAAAATAATAGAGAATTATGGCAACCCGCCGTTGGTCAACCCGCCGTTGGTCAACCCGCCGTTGGTCAACCCGCCTTTGGCAACCCGCCTTTGGCAACCCGCCTTTGGCAACCCGCCTTTGGCAACCCGCTTTTGGCAACCCGCTGTGGGCAACCCGCTGTTGTAGGCAACCCGCTGTTGTAGGCAAAACGCTGTTTTGGGCAACCCGCTGGAATGGCAACCCGCCGTTAAAGCAACCAGCGGGTTGAGTAATTTATTTATAAATAAATAATAATAAAAATTACCCAACTCGCCGTTAAGAAAACACGCAACTCGCCATTTCGGGCTTGTCTCTTAAAATTCAAACTCCGCACCTCTTTTGTCAAACCTAATCACCTCCTAATGCATACCTAGGCTATCCTACACATAATACATACATTATATCCTACTTTTTCTTTCAACACGTCAACCCGCCACTAAGAAACTTGGGTAAATCATTCGTTTTTGTTTGAGATGGAAAGCGACTCATCAAAACACATTAATAAATACCTAATGACCACTTCCCAGCAATCAGAACACACCTTACAACACTACATTTGTGTACTCGACTTAGAACGACCCTATATCTAATTTTCTACAACTTGTGATGTGTTTTAGATCGATTTCTTTGATATACACATTGAATATATGATATAGATTGAGGTTCGAAGATTACCTTAGTAAGAAAAGCTGAAAATTGGCGATATGTGATTTCGTTCTTGGCGGCGGTTTGCGAGTGTGTGTGTGTGTGTGTTTTTCCTTTGACTATTTTTCGTATGTTTTGACCAAGAGGCAACTCGCCACCCTTCTATACTCATAAGTTACAAACATGGCAGTTTTGGTCCCTTGGGTTTCCTTCTTCTTTTAAATTTTTGTTTTAAGTATTCTAAGGCTTTTCTAAGATTATGCAGTTGGCCAACTTAGTCCCTATTGGTTAATAAGGCTAGGAAACAAAGAGCAAATGCTTTTTACACCCTAAACTTTACAACAATAGATAACTTTGGACCTTTGAGTTAGTATAAAAGTTAGATTAGATCCCCCTTCAAATATTAACCCATTAGAATACAACAACCATCTAAGATTAGACTTTTAATCACACCCACAGACTCTATCACCCTGGAATATTTCCACAATCACACTCCCCCTCAAACAACGACCCGGTTTCTATTGAAAGAGCTGTAGTCGTTGATTGACATGAAAAGATCAGGCGAACATCTCCCCCATCACCATTGTTTTACTCTACTCCCATAAAGCATGGATATAACGTAATCCATGCCCAGACAATAAACCGGGTTGCAATTTGAAGTAATTGCAAGCCTTTTTGTAATTCCAAATGACTTAAAATATTTCCTAAGAGTAATTTTATGATGATTATAAAAATATATAAATACTTAAATATATATATATATATATATATATATATATATATATATATATATATATATATATATATATATATATAATAATATTATTTTATTTTGTAAATAATACAAAGGATACCATACATGAAGCATTTGGTTTACTCATCCAACCTTGCTTGAAGACGTTTGAGAGGTTTCAGGGGTCAAGCTCTTCAAGCCAGGCGAGGAAGAAGAATTACGAACCGTACCTTGGTAAGGCTTGGTGAGAATATCTGCAAGTTGATAATTCGTTTCCACGAAGTAGAGTTCAACCACTCTATTTTCCACTTGCTCTCGGATGAAATGGTGCCGTATGTCAATGTGTTTAGAGCGAGAGTGGCTGGACGTTTTTGCAGCACAGAGCACTAGCACTTTTGTTATCACAGAACAGAGGAATTATATTTGAAAACCAAATCGAAGTCTTTGAGCTGGGATCGCATCCAAATGATTTTGAGCACACATCCATACATGGCAATGTAATCAGCCACTTAGTTGATAATGCCGTGCTGCGTTGGTTTCTTGATGACCAGCTAACCAACACTATCTCCAAGAAACTGAGCACTTCCCGACGTACTTCTTCTTGAATCTTGACATCCCGCATGATCCGCATCGCATAAGCTGTTAGTGACATGGCATTGTCTTTCGGATACCAAGACCCATTTAATGGTTTCGCCTTTCAGTACGAAGACACGTTGATTAGTTCAAAGTGCTTTTTGTGTAGCAAGCTGATATCTTAGCACACAGTAGCAAACAGCGAATACAAGGTCGGTTCTACCCGGCTGTAAAGGTACATTAGGGGAAGCCAACCATCCTCTATTCGAGTTTGGTCAACTGAATCCCCATGAGATCCTCGTCCAAGTTTCTATCGATCACCATTGGTGTATAGACAGGGTCAGAGAAGGATCCATTCCATATTTCTTTAATGCTTCGAAGCATAATTTCGCTGGTTTAATAAAATGTCACTAGGGACTTTGAGAAACTTGTAATCCTAAGAAAAATGACATTTGTCCCATCATCGACATTTGAAATTGGAGCTCATCTCGTTTGAAAAATTGTACACGCGATTATGATCTGATGAGGCAAAAATGATGTCATCAATGTATAATTGAACAAGTAGAATATGTTGCCTGATTAGTGCGTGTGAATAGCGTTGGAGTCGACGGCACCTTTGAAGAAATTGATGGCCACAGGAAACTTTATAGTGTGTCAATACCAACGCCCTTGTGCCTGCTTTTAGCCCATACAGAGCTTTCCTCAGACGATAGACGTGAGTAGGGTTTTCCTTGGTACCTCAAATCCTTCAGGTTTGACCAGACCAAAGACTTCTTCTTGAAGAAATCACCATTCAGAAAAAGGCAGTTGTTTGACATCCATCTGGTAGATGATCATGTTCTTGGTTGCCGCATTGGAAATGAATATTCTGATGGCCTCTATCCGTGCAACTGGAGCAAACGATTCTTCAAAATCAAAGCCTTCCTCCTGACGATATCCCATTGCCAACTACCGACTTTGTTTTTCATACATCACCATTATTCATCAAGCTTTACTTAGTAAATCCACTTGAGAGCGATAACCCTAACATAGATTGGGCGAGGTACTAATACCCAAACTTCAAGTCGATCAAATTTGTGAATTTCATCTTGCATGCTTGAAACCACAGCTTCTATCACGGCCAATTTGAAGATCAAGGGTTTGACCTTGGACAGTACAGTAGAAAAGCAGCACCACAAAGCATCGGATGCTAACTGTTTTCTGGTTGATACAGGACGAGAGGGATTGCCAACGATGTTATCCAGAGGATGATCTTTGGTCCATCTTCTGATATGATCTGGAGGGTAGTTAACTTGGTTGGGTTCCGCTGCATTAACATTCCCAGATGATGATTGTGCCGAACCTGGATCTCCAGTAACAAGGTTATGGGAAGGAGGTAGAATATTGTGAATGATTGGGGTGTCTTCTGGAACGGGTTCTTCTGCAATTTCTTGAAGTTGGACTGGAAGATGAATATCGGATGTTGACGATGAAGCACTTGTTGACGGTGCATCTTGAGCAATTGTTGTAGACAAAGATGAACCTGGTGGGACAACCTGAGCATTAATTTCAGTAGCAGAAGGTACTGGTTCATCAACTCGAGATTGTGCAAGGTGTTCATCAAACATTGGTTGAAATAACATTTCCAGCTCTTTGTCGGTTGGAGCGAGCCCTGAATTGAGTTGTCCAGGGGTCATCATGAAAGGCTCGGGTCCTGAACTCATGCGTGCAGGAGCCATTGACTGATGCATCTCATCGAATGTAACGTGAATCGTTTCCATTAATCGACGAGTTCTCTTGTTGTAGATTCTGTAGCCCTTCCTGCTAGGAGCATACCCAACGAAAATCCCTATGTCGGCTTTGGCTTGAAATTTTCCTAGATCTTCGCTATCATTTGTCGGATAGCACAGAGCACCAAATACTCGGAAGAATGTAAGATCAGGCTTCTTATCATGCACCAGCTCATAAGGGGTTTTGTTATGACGAGTATGAATTAGAGATCGGTTCTGGGTGTAACAAGCAGTGGCTACAGCTTCTGCCCATAGAAACATGGGAGCTTTCGAGAATATCATCATTGTACGTGAAGGCAGCTTCCGACAGTGTAAACGAATTACGTCTTTCCACAACTCTGTTTTGTGAGGAGTTTCTCGAAAACTTTTGATGAAATAGCCAACACCTTCATAGTATCAGACATAACTTGGTTGTCGAATTCCGTTTCCGTATCTTGCGGATGAATCTATACTGTTTTGTTGAGTCCCCAACCTGTATTTGGCTTAAGAAAGTTGGTGACAAACTCTGTAGTTCCATCCTTTGACCTCAAGACTTTAACCATGTGAATCTTGAATAGTCCAACCACAGATGACTAAGATGTATTTCTTCCCTATGTAATACTCTGGAGTCTCTCAGTGGACACACATATCCATGTGAAGTGTATGAAGAACTTCATGATTTGTATTTTCAGATTTTGGCCGGTGGGAGAACTTCTTGCTTTTTCCAAGTTGACAGGCTGAGCAAAGATGATCCTTTTCAAACTTCAATCTGGGTAGGCCTCTAACCAGATCTTTTCGAGCAAGATCATTTATCGTGCCAAAGTTTAAATGGTTTAAACGACGATGCCACAACCATGATTTGGACTTGGAAGCTTTGGACAACAAGCATATCGGAGAAGACTTCATCATTTCATAAGCGATATCGAGTACAAATTGTGCCACGACTACCTTAAGGAAATATGTACCATTAAGATCACTAACAAAGCATTTTGTCTTCCTGAAGGCCACTTCAAGATCAAATTACAAAATGCCCTACAGAGAATAGATGGTCCAAGTCCCTCCACGTATAAACTCTTTGAGATCTACACTATCCCCATAACATAATCTCCATAACCCATGATTGCTCCTAAGTGATCATTCCCGAATCGGACTGACCCGATGAACTTTTCCACAAAATTCATGAGCTTTGAACGATTCCCCGTCATATGTTTTGAGCAGCCTGAGTCCAGATACCAAAGCATGACCTGTACGACCTGCATTTGAAAACAGTGAGATTGGAGAGTTAGAATTTCGGGTCCCAATTCTTGTTGGGGACGCTGTTGGTCAGCATATAGAGTAGAACATTTCACAGAAACTTAGTTAACTAGCATATTTCCCCTAAGGCAAATTTCTTTCCTATGTCTCGTATTTAAGATCCACATCAAGTTTTTCCTAAGGTGAGTTTTCTTCCTATGGGTCCTCCCCATGATGAACCATATCTTCAAATAGTTTTTCCCGTAGCTGTTCCAAACCCCCCCTGGTCTTGGAACAAACTTTATCAACAGTTTGCCTTTTGTTTCCAGATGTCTGCTTGTCTTGTGTTAAACTGATATCAGAAGCAGTTTGCCTTTTTTGTTTCCAGATATGTTTCTCTTTATTTCAAGACAATTCTAACGGTGGCGAGCATTCACAGAATCAATATTAACAAACACACATCCATGATCCTTGCAAGTTTACATGATTCAGAATTCGAATTAATTTACAGACACGCTTAGAGCTAATGCTGAAATCAACCCGATTCCACTTTTTGTCCTAACTGACTTATGTTGTCAAAGCATACTTCTACTTCCTTCTATTCTTCTTCCCTAGCAGGCAGATCCTATTTTCTTTGTATTGGCCTCTAGGCTTGACCCGCTTGCTTCAGATGGAGATCGTTTACTCCTGCTAGAGGGAAGCACATGGAAATTATCATTGAACTCTCTGGTGCCCTTTGTGTTTTCTGGTGTTGCTAGATAGAATTCCTAGTTTATCACTAAACGTAACTAATGCTTTTCTAGGTAACAGGGGTAAGGAGCCTGTTATCTCTTTCATTGAAACTTTTGGCAAGTGCCAATCAACAAATGTTCTAACAATTCCTGAGATAACTTAACTGTACCGGTAAGCATAGTTTAATGAACTATCCATGGTTTAACTACTCTACTTCCTCTACAATCTCCTAACCGTATTCTACAACCTCTCCTTAAGATGGCGATATAGTTTAAATGAGCACTCCTATTGTTCTTAATGGGGATGAGGGATGGGTTTTAACGTCAATGCATACATGCCAGGAGCAGAACTTTTGGTTTGACATAGTCACATAGGAAACAAGGCCGTTGCTTCCGCAAATGAGTTTTAGACTCTCAATCTCATTCAATCAGGTAGGATGTCTTTCACGTTGTGTGAGCACGGCGTGATCTAATGGAGTCATACAATTCCCTTGTAATGTTGTTTGACGCTTATCTAATGTTCTACTCTATCGCAATCACTTTGTTCAATAAGAGCAGTGACATCTACTAGCATTTAAGGCTCGACGACTTCTGTCATTCCACACTTAGGCGACCTAGATCTTTCAAGTGTCGAATCCACTTATCTTTTTCTTTAATCTGATTTCCGAGAAATCTGAATTTTAAAGAATGAGTTAAATCAGGAGCTTTCCTTTCGATTAAAATCCTGTGATGCTTGTATTTTATTATCAAAACTTTCTTGAAGAATTGAATACTTAATTGCAAATTTAGGTATTCCCTTTCAAGTTTTGAAAAAGTTTGACTCATCATGACTTTAGACATGTCAGCTTCAAGATCTTGACAACGTGATTTTTCCATCTTCATACAGCTTGATCGACAAACAATTTACATCAATATTCTCATTTTCAATGAGAAGTTTTTCTTTCAATTTCAGCACATTGCTTGTCTACAGTATTCTTGTCCACATCGTTATTTCATTGAATCAAAATTTCTTCCATTTCTTTAACTTCTTTAAAGAGGGCTGTTTGAACTCCAACAAAGTGTTCTTTAAGAGTTTTGAAAAATGGAATAACTTCAGTGAGGTAACATCTTTTCGTTTGCTCAAAACCTCTTTCCCCCTCTGTAAGACCTGATGGGGTGATTCTAGTTTTGCAAGTTTTGTCAAATTCAGTAAAACGTTGTGTGAGTACATAAAGATTAATCTTCACTTGACTTTTAGTTGGAAGAATTCTGGGGACAAGCTTGACAGGAGTATTGGTGGATACACTGTCAGCCTGAAAATTGGTTTTGAGCTAAGGTCTCAGCCTTTTTTCTGTTGTTGTCATCTATGGACCAAAATATCTGTTCTGGGGTCAGATTTCTTTGGGGAGCAAAGGTTGCAAGAAAGTTCTCTTTCGAGTAATCGGGGGGAAAAATCCTAACTTTATTTTCCACACATAGAGGGCTTTGCATTTTCAACAGCATTCTTTTCCTAGTTATCTCAGCTAACTCACGTGTATCCTCTGAGTCATGTATGACAGTGGGTGTATGATTGGTAGTGACAAGTACATGACCATTATACAAAGCAGACTGAGCTTGCTTTGCACGAGCGAGACATACAGGATTTTTGTAGCCTATTGCTACCTTGTGCTTTTCATCATAAAATGATTTTGGTTGACACAACATATGAACTATTTGAACAGACTGATCCTGTTTGTATAATCTATCTTCAATCTTATCTTTTAGCTTCTTTAAGTCCAAAAACTCTTCAAGGAATTGTCCTTCTTTTTGTTTAAAATCCTTTTTCAAAGGTTACTATTCTTTGTCTTGACTTATAATGGTCAACTGAGAACTCAGGAGTATTGCGTGCTGAGATGAAGTTCAGATTTTAAAGAAGTTTCCTTTCTGTTTCGTCCGAGATGAATAGTCCTTCATTTGTTCATGCAATTTTCGTTGCTCATATCAGTAAATTCAAACTTTGCCCGTTTATTCATATTCCCCCGACTCACAGAAGTGCACTCCGAGTATATCTAGCAAGTTCAGAGTCATTGAGTCATCATTACATGTCCTGCTTATCGTTAATCTACTGTTGTAAACACCCGTTCATGCATTTCATCAAGAATAGACATTAGCATCAGTCGTACAGAAGAAGCATTACATTGTACAAACATGTTCTTCGTTGTCTTCCACAACTGATCATAACTGGAATAATATAACTATCACATCCGTAATCAGTCATCAGAGTCAACAACGAGCTGTGTGTACATCTTTTGCATCTTCGTGTACTTCATGATACTCATCCATATGATCTACAAAGGTATCATGATCTTGTACCTCAAATGGATTATTCGAGTCTATGATGGCCCGGCTTCACGTAGATTGGATCTTCAGATGTAGGCTTGCCATAAACATGGTCTGTAAAGTGGGACCCTCATCAACATCAGAGTCTATTGCATCACATGCATCACTTCAAATATGTCCACGATTGAGTGCCAAATCCATTCCTCCTCGGTTGAAATCATCCACATCATCATCAACGTTGGTAAACTTGTTCTTTGCAAGAAACAACGACTGTTCTTCATCCAGTACTGCTCCACTTTCCTGGGCTTGCATTAGTAGCATCTTTTCCTTGAAGTCGGCTTTGGCCTTGGACATTCACGTGCAATGTGCCCTATCCGTTACAGTTGTAGCACTTGATGGGTTTCGCTAGTCCAGGAAAAATTTTAAAATCCATGACTCCTCCTGTTCTGTCCTCCCTACATTCCTAGCTACCAACCATTCCTCGTTGTATTGTTCTCTGAAAATGGTCCCTTCCTTGATTATTTGCATTGTATCTTCCACGGACATCTTAAACCACAACTTTCCCATCCTGAACCATAGCTTTATTCCTTGCATTAGACGAAGCTCTAAGTTGATTGTTAGTTTGAGGAAGATGTGATCTGTACGATGGGGGGGGGGTGAGGAGGCAAGTGTGTTGTTGTGGGTTGAGGAGAATTTGGATGATTTGTTGATACTAGCTGACTGCGGCGTCCGACACTAGTGCGCAAAGGTATCATTATTTGGTTGACCGAACCTTTCCATCATAATTTTGTTCTCATTAGCATGCACCTCATGTTGCTTTAAGTAGGCATACAACTGATCACAGTTTGACTCTTTCAAACCTCTGTTAAGTTTGACTTCAGTTATGAATCTACTCCACTCAGGCAACATGTTGTTCACAAACTTTGAGTTAAGCTGCATCCTGGACATGGTCATCTTGATGTTTCTCATGTCATTAATGAGCTTCGTAAACCTAACGTAGTATCCTTGAATGTTTTCTCCTTTGATTTGACGGAAGTGTTCAAATTCATCGTATAACTGAGATTCCCTGCATCCTTGTTAACTCAGAACCCTTCCAGATCATCTCTCGTTTCCCAAATGTCTTTTGGCGTCAGTATAGTGATTTGATGAGTGAGTAGATATCCTTTTGGTATACCCCTGAAGTAGGATATTGTGGCACAGAATTCAGCTTTATAACCTTTCCTTTTCTTCAGCCGAAAGGTCGTTAAGGACTCTAGCACGTACTGGACCTTGTTGAACTGCACCTCGTTCCTCCAGTAACAACATCTGAGACCGTTATCCCATCTGAAATGGTCCCTTCTTATTGGACTTCATATATCCTCCATTATCCTTTTTCCTAGACAGTACAGACGAATACGTTGTTGCCAAGATTCAAGTCTGTGTCTAGTCAAGCATGGTGGCGTGTATCAGAACACTGCACACTATGACTTCTGCATACTTAGACATCTTGTATTATTATGATAATGATATGTTTTTGATCGATTTAATGAATTAGTGAGTGTACGTTAAAAGTGTGAGTTAACGATTTGTATTGTTTAAGGATATTAAATCCCGAGTTTGAAATATTTCAAATTTCCAAGACAGAAGGCTCAACTCGCCGGCCAAAGGCTATCCAAACCGCTGCAAAGAAAAAAGCAAACCACCTCCAGTGGAATTTTAAGGCAACTCGCTGAACACAAAGACTCGCTGCCAAGCAACGCCGCCGCGAGGAATCAAGGCAACTCGCTGGTGAAATCTTAGGGCAACTCGCCGAACACAACTCGCTGCCAAGCAACCCGCCGCGAAGAATATTTTAATCAAACCGCCGTTGAGTTTTCTTAAGATATTTGCTAATAAAATATTCAACCTGCTCATAACCTGTTCAAACCGCTGGTAAGCAAACCGCTGCTTAGTAACAACTCGCCGCTTGAGCAACTCGCTACCTAAGCAAACCGCTGGTAAGCAAACCGCTGTTTAGTAACAACTCGTCGCTTGAGCAACCCACCACCTAAGCAACCCACCGTGTGTCAGAGGGTTGGTAACCTCCTTAATAAAATATTATTTTTTTCAGCCAAACCCTGGAAGAAATTCTGGCAACTCTCCACGAAGAACAACGACGTTTTTCACACAAAATCACCTATAAATCACCCTTTTGAACGATTTTGCTTGATTTCTTTTGCACAACACAGTACCACAAGGTAATAGCAACTAGAAACACCCAAACTTTATCATTACCAACAACAAAATTCGGAGATCTTAAAAAAATGAGCTAGAACACTTCAAAGGTACACTTTTTGATCTAAATCAAGCAAGAAATCGCACATACACACGATCTAATCATCCCATTAGCTCTGATACCAATTGTGGTATATTGTTTTCCCCTATATTCATAACACGGGGTCGATTCTTGGATCTGGCTAGTTTCTAGAGAGAGAATATTCTAGAGAGAGAAAGTGTTTTTCTTTGTAAATGAATTTATGACTAGCTTACCTCTTCCAAAGTTGGAAGAGGCTATATATATTTACTTACAATATACCGGTAATCGTACCGACTTAAAACCGAAAAACGTACTATTAACTATTAAACTACGAACTATAATAAACAGTAAAATACACGGGGTGACCGAGTCTTTTTCTAATATCTAACACTATCTATTACTTCTCATGTCTATCCATACTAGAACTTATCCCAGAGTCACTACGTTACTCTACCAGGACTAACTTGTTCTACCAGTAGGTATAATAATGAAACCAGCGAAACTATATACCTGCCATAGAACTTTTAATACAACGAGTACAATTACTCTCCAGTAGGAACTACATACCTACCAGTAGGAAAATAATAAAATACAAATAACCTAACAAATCCCCCCCAAAATGGAATTTGACATAGTTAACTTCTAGTTTCCTAGATAGATCTTCAGTCTTTAAAGCTTTGAGGATTGAAACAGCAACAAAAACAGCAACAACCAAATTGATTGACCTTTAAACATCTTTAACACTTCAATCTTTAAGCAGCAACAAACTTGGACCACCTCAGCAACATCCATCAATTCAGGGTTACATATGATTCTCATCACATCCCATGGTGTGTTAACTCCGGGGAGAGGTGAATCATAGAATAAATGGATTTGATGAAGCCTTTACCAGTAGCCAATAACTCATGGGACTAGCCCATCTACTTGGACCTAGAAAAGGAATGCCAATGGAAGATTGGAACCATTTTCAACCACTCCAAACTTGAATTATAGTGGGTTGAGTACTATATGACTTTGGGCAAGTCATCACAGCCAAAAACGGATTTGATTTGTCTTTACCACATAGCCGTTTGCTTGTGGACTAGACAATCCTTGGGACCCAGAAAGGGTTACTCCCATGGTGGATTGCAAACCATCTCAACTTATTGGTACATGAAACATTGTCGTGAGAGACTCCTATGGTTTTGAAAGCAAACCATTACAGCTATATCAATTCATTCGTACAAGGGAGATAAGACCTGGGAATTGAAACCAAAACTCAATAATTCTACCCTAAGGCCTGCATTTAAGAGCCATGTTCAATATTTTAGCCAGAAGGCCTGGGAATGATACCATAAAATGATGTTGCACATCAAAAGAGAAAACTTTTGAAAACAAGGTTCCGCAAACCATTTGGCACCATATATTGAGCCAAAAGAATCTTATGCTCAGTTGCCAAATCAAAACATGGTATGCCATCAAACCTCAAAAACCCCAAAAACCTATCCAAAAGCACCTGCAACAATCAAAAACTATACCAACCAAAAGACAAAGAGTATATACAAGATAGTAACATTGTAGCCAACTGTAAGCAAGGAACACAAGAAGCCAGCTGATTCTTGATGAATTGAATCAGTTGCACAGCATGTGTCATGTCCTTCCCTACACCATCTATCTCCACTTCCAACTTATGCAGCAGCAATCTTCTTTAGAAGCAGAGAGAGGATATGGTGTATCTGCAAACATGTATAATATCTTGCCAGAAAACATTTCTAGCACATGAACACCAGAAAACGGAAACAATTTCCAGCTGTGGATAACCCATTCCTGTTGATCATTCTAAACATCAACACTTGAACCACCAGAAGTAGACTCAAACAAAACATGCAGATCTCCCCACAAAATCAATCCATTACCAGCTAGAGGGTTGACTTCATAATGCTTAACAACCATTCCATATAACTTGGATAGATCCTGTCTATCAATCAAGTGCAGAATCTCTCTAAGATGAGTAAAGTATTTGGAAGTTTTATCAGTGAAGTATAAAGCATTGACATCACCCAAGCCAGTAGGAATAACTTCCCATGCAGCAAATATATGCCAAAACAGAGGGTCGGTATCATCATCAGAAGCATCAAAGACATCATCAGAAAGCACGGTAATGAAGGATGTATCAGGAGCATTCAAATCCACTTCAGAAGAGGGCATCTTCCTTGGTGCTAAAGACTTCCTCCTGGTGCTATATGTCTTGATATCAGCATCAAAGGATTGACTTCTTGTCCTAGGTCCAGATGACCTAGAAACAGGTGTAGCACAAGGTGGTGTAGGAGCAACAGTCGGATCATCAGATGTAGCAACAGATGGAACATCAGGGTGTGATGAAGCCTTGGGTGAGTGTGGAGGAGTATCAACAAAAGGTGATTGGTGTACATCAGATGTAACACCAGCAGATGTAGCAGCAGGAACAGTAGTCTGTGGAGCTGCAGAGGATTTTGACTTCTTAGATCCAGGTTGTTCCACATCAGCACCTGGTCGTTTAAGTGACCTCCTTAGATTCTATGCTTGCAGATCAGCAGCAGCATTTCTAATCTTATCAAACTCAGCTTTGAGTTGATCATCAGTGAATGTCTTCACATACTTCAAAGTCCATCCTGTGGAATAAATGGCAGAACTCTGATTTTTGACAAAGGTTCGCATAAATTGCTTTTGTTGTGCAAAAGTCATTGGCTTATTGATTTTATCTTGGAACCTTTGAGCAGCAAACTTTCTTCTCCTTTCAGCAATTATAGCTGCCATCCGCGCTGCAAAGTTATCCTCATTCACATCCGGACCAAGTAGATCAGCAGTAAGTCCTTTATTTGCATGTACTTGTCCCATGATGTCTGACCAATCATCATCATTGTAATACTTGGCAGAATTGATCACATCCTCTTGCCTTTTCCTCTTCAATTCCTCTTGTACTCTAGCCAATTCAGCTTGTTCCTCTTCATAAAGTTTCCTTGCAGCCTCGGCTCCCAACCTGTCCTCCTCCATCTGTCTAAATGACCTTTCTTTTATCGAAGGATCTTCCTCTACCAATGGAGATTTACCCTTGTTAGAGGGATCAGCAGAGAAAGCAGAAGCAGCATCAGTGTGAATAGAGGAACTAGGAGGAACTTCAGTTGCCGGAGTGGCATCAGCAGGAATAGAGGAAGTGTCAGCAGCAAAAGCAGCTGCCTTAGCTAGCTGGATCAAAGAATCCACATCTTGTTCCTCATCTTCCTCGTTGTCAGATTCACTTAAAATCACATTCCTTCCTCTTGCTTTGAGTTTTGACTTCAAAAACTTCACTCTTTTAACCAGCTTCCCCATCACATCCTTAAACAGTAGCTTGTGAGCTTGAAGGCCAGATTCCAAACTTTCAATCTTCTTCCCCTGTGCAGACACTAAAGTATACAAAGCTGTTAGATTAGGAGGGTCCACAGCACCTCCTGAGGTTGTACCTTCAGGTGGAGCTGCAGTGGACCTAGAAGGAGAAGCAACGAAAGATCCTCCCAAGGGATCATCTGCCACATTAGGGTCAGGAATTGAAGCATTTTCCTTTGAAGAAGACTCAACATGAGGGTCAGAAGATGGACCCGGCTGATTTACTTGAGCGAGAAGTTGGTAGTGGTCTGGGTGGTTTTGAAACTGGCTTATTCAGTTGAGCAGCTGAAGTAGTGGGTGGTGGTCTTGGTGATGTTGATCTATGAGCATGAGAAGAAGCAGGTTGGTGCACAGGTTCGGTAACAGTTTCATGGTCAGTCTGAGGGTTGGGTGGTGCTGCCTCCCCTGATGTTCCAGCTGCAATGGCAGCTTGAG
>BQNB010166587.1:0-14096 GCA_026074375.1 Tanacetum coccineum | reverse complement strand
TTTCCACCAATTAACTTGTAACTATATACTAGCAAAATATATATCACCATCACTAATAGAATCAAGTTTTCGATGACTTAAACACCAACTCAATCACCCGTGACCCAACATGAATGTTGTAAAGGCCATAGGTACTTGTGTTAGGCCTTGAACACTTGTTGTTTGAGAAGGGATTCAGATTAGGCATGTTAGGGTAGACATAAAGGGATGTTTGGGATAGTCTGTGTGGTGCAATATGCAAATGGGTAAAAATAGGAAATAGACAGAATTATGCTAGAAACTTTATATATAACAATTACAAGGTATATATACAATGTGAAAAGGTATGATGAAGAGTTGTGATGGTTCATTAGAACCAACAGATATACCCTTTCATTCATAACTGTAATATAACTAACTTAACTATAAATAACTGTCTTATGGGTCTGATTTGGACATGTGACCCATTCTAGAATTCGTGCAGACCATTTAAATACATACACATTAGGCCTGCACAACTTATAACATATACTAAGTTTAATATATAGACTAATATTTACATAGCAAAAGGTTTTATGGACTTAATCTTCCAACAATTAATTGGCTCTGTAAGATATCTTAACAGGAAAGACAACGAATTTTTTAATATAAAAGGTTTGAGATGTGTTGATTCAAAGGCATGTATTGAGGAATTGTTAATTCGAAATGAGCTGGGCTTCAATTTGGCATTCCTTTTTTAATATAAAAGAGTCAGATATGAACATCTTACAGGGATTACCTAGACTGCCAACACGAATGAAGTACACTCAGTACGTCATTCCTTTATAGTATTTTCTATCTCAAAAACTATTGAAGAAAGTTTTTAATACATTTTAGGAGTTTTTTTTAGTAATTAAATCTGCGTGTAACCTATACATTCTTGCATTCTTTGCTTTTTAAGTCAATCTGAGTATAACTTACAACACAGTCTTTTTGAATTATACGAGTAGTCTTTTAAAGTCATTACTCATTTTCAAAGTCAAATTAAGACTTCTGAATAGATTTCAAGCAATGCTTAAGGGTAAAATTATTATTAATCACGTATAGTGATTTAAAAAATATAATAAACTGAATTTGTTTCAGATCTAAAATTGCGTGCCCATGCTCCTTTACGTCTCTGAATTTAAGAATAATCAAAATAAAAATGATAAAACCTATAAGCATACGTCGAACAAATATAAAACATAGAAATAGCAAAAATCCAGTCCTTGACTTTTATTCCAAGCCTTATACAACTTTTCTTTTGGCCACAAATAACCCCTGAAACAACTAATCATGCATTGAGAACATATATAAAACTTAAACTATAATAACATAGAATTTAATAGCCATTCCCAGTACTCCATTTCAACCAAACACCCCCTTAATGTTGCTTCCCTTAAGTATGGTTATTACAGACAACAACTGATCTTTTAATAAAAAGATGAAAGAAATAATAGTGATGATTGCTGAAACGACTTTCCAACAGCGGGAAGGTGGTGGAGGTGGAGGCGGTAGGGGTGGAGGCGGTGGGGGTGGAGGTGGAGGTGGAGGCGGTGGAGGCGAAGGTGGATGCGGTTGGGGTGGAGGTGGAGGTGGTGGAGGCGGAGGCGGGAACATCTCCGTATATAATTCCTTATTTAGTACGATTTTCTTAGTTATTCTGTTAGGACCTAATATATCATTTCACTACATAACCATACATGAATTACTAAATAAGAAAAGAGAAGAAGGTAGAGAAAGAAACTTTAGAGAGAAATAAGATGGTTGAATTCTTGCAAGTGTAAAATCATATAAATGAGAACCAAAACCCTCTCCATCCTTGGAGAGGGTATTTATACTACCACTTGGTTCTGCCTTAGTAAGGCTTTATGGGCCGTGGGTTTTGACTTGGGCCGGGCGTAGGTTTTGTTTGTGCTTAAGCCCAATACACGTGTAATATTAGATTACATAACGAGCCTAATACCCGTAACTTAGCCTATTACAACATACTCTAACTAAAGACCGTGATTCTATTTCCGACTCAGTATTTTGAGGCTAACAATCTCCCCTTAAGCTTGGTTTTTGAGAGATTCCTCCCCTAATGTGTGGTCTTCGAATTCTTGAGATGAGATCTTGAATCTTGCTTCATTGGGCTTGTTGAGATTGCTTTATCGTTGAGTTCTTGAGTCTTTGTCGTGGTCTTTATCTTGTTGTAGGCTTGTTTCTTCATGCTGTGTGATCTTTGATCTTGAGCCTTTGTCATTGTCTTTCGACTTTTGTCTTTATTTCTGGGATCTTTAATTCTTTTCCTTGTTTGTCTTGATCGTCTTTGTCGTCTTGCGATCTGGTGTCTTGTCCAACATGGTTATACTTTGCATCATCTTGAAAGCCTGCTAACAATCTCCCTTGATAGACTTGAGGTATTAAAGGAAGATCTTGTATATCAGAGTTTGCGAAAGTCTTTGTCTTTGTATGAACTTGAGCTTTCTTGATTCTTGAATCTTGATGCCAATAGTATGTCTTTGTAGTTTGAGCATGAGCATGTGGTAGTGAATTCGACTTTGCTGGAATGAGGCTGCAGCACCGTCGTTTGTACCTGTATTTTAATGTTAGACATAAATAGCAGATATGGACGAATATGGCTTTGTCATTCGTCAAAATTCAGTTGCATTAAGCTCCGGTTCTGTAAAGACCGTTTTATAGTATAAATTTAAACCTGTGATTAGGTAGGTTCAATTTAGAAGAACCTCCTTGACAGGTTTTACAGCTCGAAGTGTTAGATCCTCTAACGCAGTTGCATTAGATTCACCGTACTTACTAGTTCTCATTACCGGAACATCTCAAAGCAGACAACACGGTAAAAGTTAATCAGATAGTTACTATCTTTCTGATTGAGTCGTCAATTCATTTACTGGACCAAAATCGATATCCAGTTGACACAGGCTTGATTCATATAGAATCTCGTAAGTCACCTACCGCAGTGCTGTTTAATGTTGACACTGGAAGGATTTTTATTCGTCACTGTGAATACTAAATTGTATCACTCTGAATGTTCTGGCAGAATCACAAGGATAATGCATAGGACCCTTGTCAACAACTTTTGAATCTAACACCCCCGAAATCAGGTAGCAGCGGAATGGTAACAATGGGGTGCAACGTCAAAGTACAATAATCAAGGTATAGGAAAGTTTTTGTTCAAAACCGAACCGTAAAAATCGAAACCAAACCAAACCAGGTTTTAGGAATAATATTATAATTTATTAATATATATAAATAAATGATAACTAGAAATTTTAAATTATATTTTTATTTTTATGGATGAAATTATTATAATATATATTATCTTAGTGGTTTTATATATATGTTTGTTCATGTACGTTTGTTTACTTGACATTATATCGTTACCAATGACACTGATCATACTATGTGTATTTTTACATACTATGCTTTGTGTCTTTCCATTTATATGTGTATAATTAAAAAATTTGTGTTAACTTTAATTAGGCTCATATGACAAAAAATAAAAAAATAACCAATTTTCTACGTAAACAAGTATATTATTAGTAATTTAGAGGCAAAACAAAATTTAAACGGTTTGAACCGAAAAAAAAAACGAAAAACCGGCCGCAAAAAACTGAGAAACAAAATAAACCGAATCGCCAAAAAGCCGAGCTGGTTTCGGTTTTTTGGTTTTATTAAAAACAGAATATTCGGTTCGGTTTAGTTTTAGCCAAAAACCGACCCAAAGCGAAACCAGTGCACACCCCCTTAACTCTGATTGTTCTGCATAATCACAAGGATATTGCGTAGGACTTCTTTGTTAACTTCTTGTGAATTAATGGTGTACCAACAAGGTTTGTCATGGAATGTGTCATAATGAGATTTATTTTACTTGTCTTTGGCTCTAGACGTCGATTAGTTCGTTTTGGTTGTAGTACCGAGGCTAGAGCAGGACTGACACTATATTCAATATTCAAACTAACTCGGAGTGAGAAAGTTATAGATAAACATTTTTGTCTTCGTGACTAAATGAGACAAGTATCTGTTTAAGGAAACTTGAGATGGATGGGAAAAGGGTGTGCAGTGCATCACTGGGTCCATGATTGCTTGTCTTCAATTCCAGAGATCATCTTTGTGAAAAACCGATAGCCTATGTATGGACCGTTTATGCCTAAAGTGTGTGAGGGCTGCATTGTTTTCACCCTTTATCCATATATTTTTTTTTCATTCTTCAACCCCTTCAATGCTTACCAAGACGTCATTACTAACACCTTGTTGTGATTGTTCCAGTGTTAACTCATGTCTTAGTCGGCATTATTCTCTTATTCTCATTCATCTCCAATCATACCTAAGGACTGCTATTTTCTGGTAGCCCTAAAATTATGTTGATTAATCCGGAATTACTTTTTTCTTTTATATAGTGTGTCGAGTTTATGTTTAGCTAAGTCAGATGTCGGGAATTTAAATACCCCTTACATTTACTTCTATGGAGGGGTAGAAGCTCTTTTTGTAAAGTGTTGAAAGTGGTGTGTTTTCTCTTTACAAAAACACACATTTCCAACCTTTTTCCTTTTCTCTCAATTCCAATGGGCTACTTTTCTGTTCCATTTTTACCAAGGCCTCGGATCCGTTGTTATAAGGGTGATTTCTAATGTTATCATTTGGCACAAGAGCATATGGGGAATCCGTTGTTGGTTACTCACTGATTCGTTTCTTTTTGTTGTGGTTAAATAAGCTAAAATTCGTTTGCTTATTTTGTCAAAAATCCCACGGCTTCAAAATGGGTTTTGGCTTTATTGGTTGTTAATATCCTTTTTTTTGTTATACTTGTTCAACAGGTTTATGTTGCAACATATCCAAGGTGTTTAGTTCGTGATTATGTTACTTTTGGTTCTTAGTTCAAAAAGTCAAAACCCGGTTTATTGTGCTTAAAAGTGTTTATGTTTATGGTTTTTAAGCAAGATCTAGGCCTAGGTAAACTAGTTGTGCAAGAAAAATCAAGGTTTAAAGTAAAAAAGGATGTGTTTTTGGTGATTTTATTGGAAAAATACGTGTTTTGCTCGAAGTTGACTTTCTGTATGAATGAAGCGGAATATGCAGGTTTGAATGAAGAGGAATATGTAATCCAAGCGGAATATGTAATCCAAGCGGAATATGTAATCCAAGCGGAATATGTAATCCAAGAGGAATATGTAATCCAAGAGGAATATGTTATCAAGCGCTGGATTTAAGGCTAAACGACATTTGGACCAAGTTTATTATTTTTAAGATGGGCTGACATGTTGCTTAGTTTGGTGTATCTGAGTGTTCATAAGCATATGGGCCGGGTATTACAAAATAAAGGTTGGCTTATGGTGTTGCTAATTTTTTTTGCTAATGCTATGGATTGAGCCGGGTACGAACATACTATCACGACAAGTTAGACTAGACGATGTTTTTCCGTTGACTACATTCAAACACAACATTTGTCTAGTTTAACGACATTCTTGAACAACAACACAACAAACACGATACATAACGCTAAAACGATTCTGAAAAGATTCAATAAATGACAAACGGCTAGAGATTCGAATTACGATGACAAGTGTTCACGAAGTTGATTTGGTATCCCTTATTTGAGCTTGAAGTTAGGTTTCACGAAGGCGTCTACTTATTTCATCATCGAGACTTCCTTCTATTTGCTACCCCTTTTCTTTAAACCCAATCTATCGATTGATGACTTGCTTGAACGTATATAGCTTATGATTAAGACTTGAATTATCTAGTTACCAGCAGTCAGGGGTGGTTGGTTGCAGACCTGGATAACTATCACTTAAAGGAGTTACGTTGTAGTACTCAGTGTCACACGCAGAAGTCGATGTGGATAATTTCAAGAGGTGTTGTACTTCTTATACTTTTCCGGTGGGGTATAGAGTACTTATAGATTTAATCTTGCACCGTTCTTCAATCAACAACAGTGCAAGCTTAAGTAACAAATTTGGGGGATTTTACTTCAGTTTCAAGTTTGATATATCGGGTTTACTTCACCATGTGATCACGACAATAGCCTACAGAATACGAGGTTGGTAAGTTAGCCAGAGAGTTTAAAGGTTGAGATGTAATCAGCACTTCTCACGGGTATTTTTGTGCTATTCCAAGACAAAGATACTTCACAGTCTAAGCAAAATCTTCAAAGTTCTTCGATGACATTCATTCACAAGACCTTGATTATACCAAGTGTTCTTGATTCTTGCTTCATCTCCTCTACGGTTTCTGAAGTCAAGAGGGTAATGATTCTTTTGTATATCAAGATTTGTGCTTATGACAAGAACTTCTCGAGTATATGAACGTACACGACAATGATGCTTCCGAGAGTTCGCAACCATCATGGGGGAAAATGTGTACATCCGGGACTTAATTGACTTTGATGTTACCATGTCAACTTCCAGGGGGAAGTAGTGTATACTACTTCACTAAGAATGGTTTGTGAAGTATTCTGCAAACATGAGAAGAACAGATGCTGATTTCTCGCATGCACCCCCGAACGAATATTCACCAAGCCCTGATGACAAGAAGCAGTGGTCGTTGGTGTGGTTTGACTTCTACAAAATTCCGCTGTGCACTTTGATGACAAGTAGAAGATTGTTCAAGCTACATCAATGTTTCAGAATCTGCTCAAGATAGGGATGTTGGTTTGGGGGGAAGCTGATTCAGAAACTTCGCCAAAAAGGAGTCTATGAAGAAAGCTTTTCAAGACATGCTGCATGAATTGGGGGGAAGTTAATCCAACTCATGCATACTACAATGGTTCCAGAACAAGTAAAGACAATGAAGATCCAAGCTGGAATACAAGTTTCAAGACCAAGAGAACTCACAAGACAACTTCAGCTTTGGAAGCGCTTTGGAAGACTTTATTTAATTGTATTTGTACTTGTTAGTAACATTGTAAGTAATTCCGTTTGTGTCCACATATTGGGGGAAGATTGTTAGCATTAAAATATGTTGACTAAAACGGAATTACATTAAGTCGTGTCGGTTATGAACTAGGACAATAAATGTGTTGACTAGACAATAAATGTGTTGACTAGTCAACATTATGATAGTTAGGAAACCGACACAAAGACTATAAATACCCCCTCCTATACTTCCATAGGAGGGGAGAGGATTCATTTGTAACATTTCACATAAGGTGTGTGTGTGTGTGTGTTTTTCTCTCTCCTATCACACACACATCTTTCCCTTTTTTTCTCTCATCATCAATAATATGGCTACTTATTTGTTTCATCCTCCCCGACCTCCGGATCTTGTTTTTCCTAGTATTTCTTATGGTCAACATATAAGGACCATTTTTGCCATCCCTAAAACTAGTTCTAAACCCATTTAATAATCATAACCTGAATGTGAGGAACTTTGGAAATTGAGGGACCACTTCTGCCAACTGGTGAAACACTTAAGGTATAAAAGGTGATAGCGAGTTATTCGGTCAAACCACCAAAATATCTAGTCAAAATTTCTCTCTCACACAACTCGCTAGGAAGAGCTTTTCATTGAATTTCGATTTCTGTGCGTATATTTGTCAAGGTACTTAGTGTTTTATGTTCCATATCTTATAAACATCATTAATCTAAGACATGGTAGCCTTAATCATATGAAATCAGGCAAAATCAATGACTTCGCCTATATTTATCATCTAAATCTTAGTTTGTGATTGGAATGATATGTTAGTTGCTAGGATAGGTTTAGAATGAATAAATGATGCCTCGTTCATGTTTTATTTGAATCTTCTTTCACTATTTTAGATCTTGGTGATTTTTGCCACATATGTTGACTTTTAATTAAGTGTTTGTTGTTGTTTGAGGTTTCTAAATGTTGCTAAGAGGTTGATGTTATAGTCTAAGCATTATTCATGTCCTTTCTTGAACTCATTTGCTGGATTGTGATTTTAGACAGTAGCGAATTGCTTGTGTGCCAGGTAGCGAGTTATGATGAATCTATGTAGCGAGTTGAGTGCTTTTTTCTTTGTAGCGAGTTAATGTAATGTCTGTTAGCGAGTTTTGAATATTATATTACCATGAACAGGCAACTCGCTAACCTGTAGCGAGTTGATAATGATTTATATTTTTATTAAAATATTCAACTCGCTATTTCAAATTTTCCAAATTTAATAGCGAGTTATTATTTTAATAAGAGTATTCATAGCGAGTTGTCATTAGCGAGTTATCACTAGCGAATTGAACATTCTCTATTATTTAATTGTGTGCAGGTAACTCGCTACTTCTTAGCGAGTTAAAGAAAATTTTATTTATTATAATTATTAACCCTCTATTTCAAATGTTTTCAATCTGGTAGCGAGTTATGTGATTATAATATTATGACTTAGCGAGTTAGCTGTAGCGAGTTGAGGATCATTCTTTGAATCATTTAGCGAGTTATCATTAGATTGGTTTAGCGATCTGTCAGTTTGACATTCCTTTGAGCAATTGCTCTCATCTAACGTCATATATCTGTATGTATGTCCTGCTGTTGGATCTATGTGTGCAGTTACTATGGCTGACATGAACGTTCCTGCTAATGACGCTCCCGTTGAACAAGCTCCTGATGTCGCACCACCAATCAGAACGGATGATCAAATACTGCCGGTAAACAAGTGGGTGCCCATCGGCAAGAGTAACTGCGTACTTGATGTACTAAAGTCTCAGAGGAATCCTATCTTCCCAATGGCAGTAGCATTACTGAAGAACACCAACTTCTTCAGGGCCTTCACAACATCCTCTACGATTCCTGCTATTTACATTCAGCAGTTTTGGGACACCATGTGCTTCAACTCAGCTACTGGGTTGTACAGCTGTCAACTAGATGAGCAATGGTTCAATCTTCACAAAGATCTTCTTAGAGATGCACTTGATATCACTCCAGCTAATGACAACAATCCTTTTGTAGCTCCTCCTTCTAGTGATACAGTAATTGACTATGTCAACACTCTGGGATACCCCAGCACGCTCAGGAATGTATCTGCTATGTCTGTTAATGCGCTTTACCAACCATGGAGAGCAGTCTTGTCCATGATCAACATGTGTCTTACAGGCAAAACTGCTGGATATGACCGACCAAGACATCCTGTACTGCAGATCCTTTGGGGTATCATTCATCGCTCCAACATTGACTATGCTGAACGAATTTGGGAAGAGTTTGTTCAATCCATACAGACGTTCCTCACTGACAGGAAGAACCTCGCTACGGATGCACGTGGTAAGAAGAAGACTGCTCATCTACTTATCCCAAACGTCAGATTCACCAAACTAATCATCCATCACCTGAGAACCAAGCACAACATTCATCCAAGGACTGGCTCGCCTCTTCACCACTCACATGATGAAAGCATTCTGAACACTCTCAGATTTGTTGGAAAGGATGGTAGAGAAATATTTGGCATGCCGATACCTGATGCTCTACTCACTGATGAGATTAAAGGAGCACCCTACTACGGTGACTACCAAGAGCATGTTGCCAAGTATCAACAATTTCTGGATGAAGAACGTGGCAAAGCCGTGAAAGAAGGAGCAACAGAGTCTTCTGAAGCTACCAAGGTCACTAAACCCAAGGCAGCAAAGGCTACTAAACCCGCTGGTGACAAGGCACCAAAGCCCACCGCTACTCAACCACCTATACCTAAACCAGCACCTACTCAACCATCAAAAGCGGTCTCAGAAAAGAAACGTAAACTGGTTAAGGAAACTCCTGATGAACCCTCACCAGCAAAGAGATCTAAGGGTGGACTAGTGACGAAAAAGCGCAAGCCTAAAAGTCCACTCAAGTTGGTTGATGAACCTAGTAATGAAGGTGTTCCGGTTGAGGAACCTGCCTACAATGAGGAAGATGCAGACCTTGAAAGGGCTCTAAAGCTAAGTCTAATAGGGACCAGCTCGTCCGGTAGTAATAAGGGAACCTGAGTCAGGGAGAATTCAACCGCTTCCAGAGGTACAAGGAAAGGGAAAAGAGAAAGTTGTTAAAGAACAAGCGGTTCATGATCTACTCACCCTTCAGACTCCAACGAAGAAGAGTCTTGCAAATCAATTCATCTTTCAGAGGCGTCCTCCTATGCCCACTGAGTCCTCTGCACATGCTGAGTCGCCTTCCATGGACGCGGAACTAAATCTGACTGACAGCGAAACAGAATCTGATGTGGAGGCGTCTAAGATCAATGTTGGATCTTAAGATGAAGGTCAGGCTGGACCAAACCTTGAACACATGGACTTAGAGACCACTGATGCTTCGACTCAACACAAACCTGAGCAAATGGATGAGGGGTTTACCATAACTGCTTACCCAAATGTTCAGGAGAATCTCAAACTGCCAACTGAAGATCAGGTGATACTTAAAGAACATGCAAGCTCCACAAGAACTCTGTCCTCTTTACAAAACCTTGATAAAGATCTCAGCTTTACTGATCAGTTTTTCGTAGATAAGCTACATGAAGAAAATTCAGGGAAAACGAATGCTGAAACAGAGGTTCAGTCAATGGTTTCAGTCCCCATTCATCAAGACACTTCCTCGGTTCCTCCAATGACCACTCCAGTTATTGACCATACGACGATGCAATCGGACTCTCCACTTCCAACATCAACAGCAACAACCTCAATAATCACAACAATAACAACAATTTCACCAACTTCTCAACCACAATAAAGCACCACAGATCTGATCCTTGTCTGTCGCATAGGTGAACTCGAACAACATATGGCGGATCTATTACAAGACAATTTAGCCATGGGGTAAAGGTTAAACAAACATGGAACACGGCTATACAACTTGGAGAATCTCGATATTTCCCACAAGGTAAGCCAAGCTGTTAATGAGATAGTTACTGATGCAGTAGACTGGGCAATGCAAGCTTCACTACGAGCTCGCTTCAGGGATCTGCCCACTGTCAATATGAAGGAAATACTACAACAACGAATGTTTGAAGACGACTCCTATAAGGCTAATAATGTTCACAAGGACTTGTATGAAGCCCTGCAGAAGTCCTTGGAGTTATATTATTCAAATCAACGTCTAGCTGATCAGGAGGAAGCTCGTAAAAAGCGACAAAAGAGACGTGACGCACCAAGATCTCCTCCTGGGTCTTCACCATCATAGCCACCTCCTCTACCTCCTCTAGCAGGCGCATCTAGTGCTCCAGGTACTTCAGGAGCATCAGGGTCTTCTCAGTTGCCGCCACCTCCACCTCCTCCATCTATTGGTACATCTGGATCTACTCCGTAATAGGGCCGTGAAGCTCCGAGTTCATCCAAGACTACAACCTCAGCTTAACAATCTATGGCTTGGACCACATCTGACACTAGATATGAGTCAACTGGCATCGCTGGGGTTCAAGAGATATCTCCTTCAGATGATATGATGCATGATGACTCCGCTCCCGACGAACATGTACAAGTATCTGATGATCAAGACTCCGGGAATGATCACACACCAGCAGCTGCTAATTCAAGAAAAGGCTGGTGGAAACCACTACCTGAAGAGGAAAGACCGGCAACTCCTGAACCTGCTTGGACCATTCCTTCTTCCCATAAGTCATATTTGGAAAATAACTGGGCCTCTGCGCTGGCCACAACCTATGAGCCCCCAACCGAGAACTCCTTACTTGCAAAGATTGGAGACATGACGACCTTCCTGAACTCGTACTGCCAAAGAATGAACAAAATTGTGCTTACGCAAGCAGATTTCGAAGGACAGGCTTATGAAGTTGTTAAAGCTTTCTACCCGGATGTCATTCATCTTTAGTTCCAAATGGAGGAGTGTTATAAGATGCTCACAGATCGGGTTGACTGGGCGAATCCGGAAGGAGATCAAGTCAGAATCAATGTCAACCGGCCACTGCCTCTCGGTGGTCCTCCAGGTCGCGTCACTATTCAAACAAAATTCTTCTTTAATAAAGACATGGAGTATTTACGATATGGCAGCAAGGGAAGCTGTCCTGCACTCTCGATTTCCAAGATGAAGGCTGCAAGCTATCCTGACTTTGGTCTTGAATTACTAGTGCCTGAGCAAATGTGGATTGATGATGTGTGTACTTATGACGTAAGTGCAAAATATGGCATCTCTCACTGGTGGTTTACTTGACAAAAGTTCTACATTGACAGACATGATTCTTCGTCACGTCGAAAAGAGGTCCGAACACACATGCGGATTCTTAGTGTAGTCAGAATTAAAGCCTACTCACGATACAGATATGACTACTTGAGCGAAATTGTCGTCCGAAGAGCTGATCACCAAGAACACATGATTGCTGAAAAGGATTTCAAGAACCTGTATCCCAGTGACTTTGAAGACCTGAATTTGCTCCTTTTGCAAGGTCATCTCGATCATCTTTCTGGTTCAGACAAACGAATGCTATCAACTGCTGTCAAGCTGTGGAAAAAGATCATCAGCAAAGCAAAGGTTAATAATATTAAGATCAGAGCAGTACCGATGATAGGTGAAGCTATCTGACTCACGAACACGACGATGCAACATAAGAGTGATAACCTCTATCACAAGGGTAAACAGATAAGGGGACATCGGATCCCCTTGCCGAAGACCTCTTTTACCTTAACCAGAACATAGCAATAGTCCGATCTCAGCACAGAAGTTTGTCATGAAATATGAAATACAATGACAATAAAGATTCTAAAATTAAATATAATAAGCTCCTTAGAGTTGAAAAATTCTAATCCAAAAAACACAAATATATATTCTGAAAAACCTCTTGCATAAGGGTGATTCACCAAACATTAACACTTACAACTTAGCAAACATTAACAACCTGGAAAGCGGTCTTTTTATTTCCAGTAATTCATTTTTTAGCACCTCACTACGTGCACTTTTTGTAAATCATGTAATTTCCTTTTTCATGGATGGACAGGGGTTGCGTTTGAGTTTCGGTTTAGCTATATGTCCAGCTATAATGTTTATTTTAAGCTCAATAAGTTTGGCCGATGATACACCAATATCCCTTATAGAACATGGTAAACTCAAAGAAGCCAAAGAAAGAAATTAATGATCAGGGGTGTCGACAATGTAGAAAAAGAATTCAATGACCTCATTGCAGCAAGTGAAAATTCCCAAAAAATTCCAGACCCGTGGGGAAATCTTTTTAGTAGAAGGTGTAGACCACATTTTAAATTATATATGTACACGTGGATATGCTTATTATATATGTACATGTTCAGAACCTGTTCTATGCAGATAAGAAGTTTAAAATCACAAATTCAATCTTATTTCAGTCATAGTAAAGAGCAATCCCAAACACTCCTAAATATATGTGTGTAATTTCGGTAGTGATGTTTTACATCAACAGAGTTAAATTCCCTTCATGGTCTTTTCCCTTTCTCAAGCAACTTGAGCTATCTATGATTTACCCACAGCTCGTTGCAGTGTCGATCGAACGCTTTATTACTCATATACAAATGACATATTGAAGTTAACACTTTTGAACAATATCAAGTTGTGATCCTGTAACACAAAGTTTAAAGAAAGTAACCTGATTTATTTTGGTGATATAAACATATACTATTTTTCATTGAAGATCACCTGCAATAATTTTAAAAAAAATCATAAAAACCCCGGCCCTTTCCACATAAGATGCAATTTGTACAATGATCAAAAAGTAGAGGCTAACTTAAGCTGGTACTTGGTGCAATTTGTACAATAATCAAAATAAGATAGCTTTTGTATTGATAGAATCCAATATTAACTGATGATATTTTTGATGCAAATAAATGGCATACATGATCTTCTTGATGCAAATAAATGGTTCTTGAACACTTCACCTTTTTTGTATTAATACTGGTACTTGCATTAATCGTGATACTTAACCACCGTATTCAAGGCCCCGTAACCCACTGCATCCCTCCTTTTAAAAATCAGAGACGAAACATTAATGGCTCTTATAAAAGATACATTCCCAATAAATTAGGAGACTCAATCTTTTATAAGAACACACACACACACACACACACACACACACACACACACACACACACACACACACAGGTCTATACATTACGTGGTATGAGACGAATACCCGCGTAAAACGATGATGTATAACAACAAATAATTATACATGTGAACTTGTAGTTTTAGTGTGACTTTTATGGGTT
>BQNB010166586.1:0-14096 GCA_026074375.1 Tanacetum coccineum | reverse complement strand
TGATATCATGAATTTAGTGGCTTTAATATAGTGTCTGATAACACCTTGTGTCATGTATGGAAAACTAATTTTATTCTTTGGTTACATATATGCCAGGTTGCTTTATTAGAACATGTGGAGGAAATAAAGATTTGCAACTATCAAATGGAAGTATTTTTAGAATACATGTCGAAGAAGATCATAGTACTATATATTAGATTAGTTGGCACTTTTTTTTGTTTAAGTTGTGAACTTTATGGTAGTTTGACATTTAAAAAATTTGTACTTGGAATATGATGTTATTTATGATATTATATGATTGCTATGATCGGAAACAAGTTATGAGTCCACATATAATTAAAACAATGGTTGTATTTTAGCTTTTAAATTTTCTATAGTAAATATGCGGCACAGAAACGCTAAAGTAAGTGTTGCCTCAAGCTGAAAAACTGTTGCACGAGTATTCTTAAGATGAAAAAGAAGTGTTGTATTAGTTGATGGAAAATGTTGCACTTGATGCATAAAAGTGTTGTCACCGGTCGGTGTTGTATAATAAAAAGTGTTGCCCATAAGTATCAAAAGTGTTGCAATATAAAAGTGTTGCATTTGTAAACATGAGCAACACTTTGACGAAAGTGTTGCACATTATGGCAAAAGTGTCGCTTTAGACCTAAGGCAACGGAGCCTAAGGCAGCACTTGAAAAGGTATTGCACTAGGTATTATGCAACATTTTTTTGGAATAATACAACACTTTACGAGTGTTGCTTTAGCCCCATTTACTAGTAGTGTTAGAAAAGGGTGAGTATGCCCACCAAAAAGGCTTTTAATTTAATACCTTTTGGAGAGAAATCAATATTTCAATTTCGTGAAGTGGCAAGAAAAGGAAAAGAAAAAGAAAAATAAATAGAAAAAGAAATGTTGAGAGTGGGAGTCAAAACCACAACCTTTCGGCTCTTAACCATCGTCAAACAACCAAGTGGGCAGTCTCAACTTTTATGTCTAACATGTCAACTAAAATATACTTATCACTTATCCATCACTTTCATAAATTCTCATTCATAATTCGTTCTTCATTTACCGAGATAACGATTGAAAGTTTAGGGTTTATATTGAAGGTTTAGGGTTATATTGAAGGTTTAGGGATATATTGATTGATTATTTGATATTTAAGGAGGTATTGTTCATCGTGCTTGCCATTTGATTGGGGTTAGTTTTAGTAAGTGTTACTGTTTTTGTTGTTAATTTTGAATGCCATTCGTTTTGTTTAAATTTCGAATCTAATTGATGCAATTAGTGATTATGAATACTTTTTGGTTATGTGATTTTGAGATTTTCGTCAATGATCGGCTGAGTTTGTTTGTACTTGATCTGAAAACGTTTGATTAAGTCATACATTGACTTATTTCTCCAAAAATCCATGGCGGACGTATCGGATCGTTTAATTTATCTCAACCTACTTGTTCGCATTGCAATTTTTACTTTCGAGCGATCAAGTACTACTATTAATATCATACCACCTAATGCAACACATATGTCTCAAGTGAGACTTGAACCCACGCACTTTTGGTGCCAAAGTTACCCACGATACCCTCACTATGAATGTGTCTTGGTGGGGGCAATAGTATATCTATCTGGATGGTAATGTGAAAGTTACAACACTTGATTATTCACATTGCAACCAATAGATATATTTGCACCCATGTCTTATTTATCCTCTTAACATGGTCAAACATCCTACATCGACATAAATTAAACACACTTCAAGTCTCATCCTCATAAACATGATAACTTCTTTATTGATTTTTGAGCATAAGCAAATCCCAAACACTATTATTCTTTACATTGCATCATATTAGCATTCTGTTACATCTCATAATTAACAACATTCAACAACCCTTGTAAGATCAGCACGAGTCGCATGATTCTATTTATTTCCATTTACTAATCTAGCTGATGAAAAATGTTATTGAAAGGTGGGGGAGACTCTTGCCACAAGCGATGAAGTTATCTTTGTGTGTTTATATTTTCCGACTACAAGTCACTCGATAATGGGTGAAAATTGACGTGTAACTTGGCGGGGAAAACCAACCTTAATTGTGTTTTTAGCCATGGCGGCTTCCGATCCCTTTTTATCCGGTTCCATATCTACACATCTGAGCCAAACAATTTTACACTCGGACTCAATGAGGCAATTTTGCCTTGACTGTTGGTCAAAGGTTGTGAAATGACTAATATACCCTCGTCTTCTTCCCCACTTTGATTTTCTTTTTAATTTACAATTAATTATAGAAAAATTTTAAGAACAACACAAACCGCAAACCTCAAGTATAGTTGAGATGATTCGCATCTTGACGGGGCAAATTGGAAGATTTGCAGCCATGGCTGTGATGATGATTTTACTACTGTTGTTACCGCAGAAGCAAATCCAAACACGATATACGCTGCATTTGACTTGTATTGTCCCTTTGTGGAGACAAAAGTCATTAGTTTAAGTATTTGGCTTATTCTATAAGCTCACTTTTTTACTTGTCAGCTTATTAGAAGGTTTTCTTGTGGCTGTTAATATAGCTATGTGTATTGAGGTCAGAACCGGTCATGGGATATGTCACATACATATAAGTCAATTACACGTCCTCCCTAGGTAACCGTAATCATGAAAACAACCTCATGTGTTTACGATTTTAGTAAATTACAAAAATTGTCACGTGTTTAAATAGGCTGTAACAATAGAATATGAATGCGTCTGAGTGGATTCGAGTAAAGTTGAGATGTTCCGCATCTTGGTGGGGCAATTTGGTAAATTTGCATCCATGGCGTATATATCCTCTTTGTTCGATTGTTTTGCCAACTATTCCGCGAGGTTTGAGCCAATTGCCACACTGATTCAAACTGAGAGTCAGCCCTCCCCCTTCAAGCAGTGTTGTAAATATCGCTCGGCGGTCAACCACCTTTAAGCGATATATCGGTCTTAGCGGTGATATATCGGTTTCTCGTCGGAGACCATAAATCATAAAGGAATTTATTTTTTAACAAATAATTTACATATTTTTATTAATTTTATTAGTCTTTTTATATTTTTAGTTATATATATGTTGGTAGATATTTATATTATGTGTAATTTTGTGATGTTTTTTAATAATTCATTAATTTAATGTTGGGCCAGTTAGTTGGTCTAAAAGAGTCATCGAATGTATTTCACCCCATTCGAAATATTTTACCCCTTGTTTAATTAGGATTAAAGGCCCAAGCCATAATTATCACAAATATCAGATGACAGATTTTCAGCCATTTCTATTTGACCAGCCATTTCACCATTATGTCCAAGCAAAAAAAAATAAAAACAAAAAATCCCCCCTAAAAAAATTTTTTTTTTCATTCAGGTATAAGAATACACATCTTACCTAATTTCATTCATACACATACCGAGGTAATCCAAACTTTTATTCCAAACAAACCACACGAACTCTTCTTGTTATCTTGATTTTCTTATTAAACATATAAAAGAAGCTGATCTCTCCAAACAACCCAACAACCTTATCTCTCCAAACATCCCATCTTTCTTCTCCTTCATCTTCTCCCTCCCTTGCAAGAACTTCTTCATCGGAAAACAACAAAAAAAGAATCAGACCACCAAAAAATCCACTAATTTATCGACCGTCGTTGACCTTGGTGGCCGATTTTGACCGCCAAGCACCGATTTTGACCGCCAAGCACCTATTTTGACCGCCAAGTACCGATTTGACAGATTTTGACCGATATTGACAAAAATCAAGTTTTTTGTCCGATTAGTGAAGAAACGTATCGGTTGACCCACGATAAGCGATATGTCAGTGATATATCGACCGCCAAGGCCGATATTTACAACAATGCCTTCAAGTAGGTTGGTGTAGCAACTTGAGGGTTATTGGCTCACCACGATTCGAACCTGGGACCTTTTTTTTGGGTAACCATGATTTTTCCTCCATCGGTGGCTATAATACCAATAATCCACCATGTAAATTTGTAGACAAAAGTAAGATTGTTCATATCTTGGCGGGGCAAATCAAAAAATATGCAGCCAACCATGGCGGATGTATCATCTTTTTCGGATTGTTTAATTTATCTGAGCATACTTGTTCGCATTGCAATTTGTACTTTGGAACAATAAAGTATGAAAAGGTTGTTTTGGATCATGTTTTGTCAAATGATTAATATACGCTCGTCTTTTACCCCACTTTGATTTTCTCTTAAATTTAATAATAGAAACTGATTCGCTTCTTGGCAGGGCAATTCTGGTAAATTTGCAGCCTATGGCTGTGTTGGATGATTTTGTTATGTTGTTACCACAGATGCAAATCAAACTGATATATTGCTGCCACTTAGTAGATGATTTCTGATTATTTCAAAAGCCGTATCTAACATATTTATTGAAGCTGAAAGGTAAAAGATACTACATGCGATGAAGATATTAATTTTGTGCATTTATTATTTCAAGTAGAGGTTACTGGATAGTGGGTGATGCAGGCCCAAGTGTTGAAGAACGGGCCCATTTGTTTTTAGAGGCCCAATATCGTGTGAAGAAAAGGCCCTTTTTCAAAGGAGCATAACTTGGGCTCAGATAATCCGTTTTGGCCAAGACCAGCCGTTTCGAGCTTGGAACGAGGAGAATGCGTTTTTTTCACCATACCTTTTAACATCTATAAAATTCTAGAATCCTCCTAAATTGTGGTCGGGTTTTTTTGGGTGTTCTTTTTAACCTTATATAATTCCCTCCAAGATTGAGTAATTGGTATATAGCTTAGCCATCATAGTACATCGCTCAACCCTTAATCCCTGCTCGAATGTTCTTCCACCATGTATAGTTTATACAAATACGATGACTAGTAAGAGGTAATTGTTGTTTTTAATATTAGAAAATTGCATATTAAGTCCAATTTCTTTGGGGATGAGATATTATTGTTGTTGATAAGTATCAATTTATTTAATGCATATGTTTATTAGCACTTTGAAATCATATATATTTCTCTACATTGATTATATGTATGAATTCCTTTTATGGATAGATGGAATATATAATAAAATTACCCATTATATCTTTTGAACATCAAGTGTTTGATGAAAATCCCCAAAAATAAAATTAGTAATATGGACTGCACACACAAATGTTTGTCACAGTAGGATCTACTAGTGTATTTTGATAAATAAATAAAATGTGGTTTTTTTAAACTTATCTTACTTAGGAGTTGTTTATTAAATTAAGTGGTTTGGAGAAATGTTTAGATTTAGCCACTGAATCGATAGAGAGATTTTTGTAGACCTCCCAATAAGATGAAAAAAGGTTTGGGCTCGCTCATTAAGTGGAAAAGAAACACCCCAGGGATGACATTATATAGGTCTGGAAGTAAGACTTGATTGGTTGAATCACCCAAACATCGCAATGGATTTACAAAGTATCATGGAATTTGATTTTTTTCCATCGCTTTTATGTCGTTTATTTTTGTGGCCATTTCACTACTAAATTGTCTTTTATACTTAGACATGATTGCAAGATTAACATGTGATGTAAATTGTATACCATGGAAATAAGTATCTTAGGTATAGTGATTGTGGGGTAAAATTTGTTGGTGCACAATGTGCACGCTATAAGCATACAAAGCTAACCCTTTATTTTTCTATCACCTGCGCGACCGCCAAGCACTGATTTTGACCGCGAAGCACCGATTTTGACCGCCAAGCACCGATTTGACCAATTTTGACCGATATTGACGAAAATCAAGTTTTTTGTCCGATTAGTGAAAAAACGTATCGGTTGTCCCCCGATAAGCGATATGTCAGTGATATATCGGCCGCCAAGGCCGATATTTACAACACTGCCTTCAAGTAGGTTGGTGTAGCCACTTGAGGGTTATTGGCTCACCACGATTCGAACCTGTGACCTTTTTTTGGGTAACCATGATTTTTCCTCCTCCGGTGGCTATAATACCAATAATCCACCATGTAAAGTTGTAGACAAAAGTGAGATTGTTCATATCTGGATGGGCAAATCGAAAAATATGCAGCCAACCATTGCGGATGTATCATCTTTTTCGGATTGTTTAATTTATCTGAGCATACTTATTCGCATTGCAATTTGTACTTTGGAACGATAAAGTATGAAAAGGTTATTTTGGTTCGTGTTTTTTCAAATGATTAATATACGCTCGTCTTCTACCCCACTTTGATTTTCTGTTAAATTTATAATTGAAATGATTCGCTTCTTGGCGGGGCAAATTGGTAAATTTGCAGCCATGGCTGTGATGATGATTTTGTTACTGTTGTTTCCGCAGAAGCAAATCCAAACACGATATACGCTGCACTTAGATACAGATGATTATTTAATTATTTCAAAAGCCGTATCTAACATATTTATTGAAGCAGAAAGGTAAAAGATACTACATGCGATGAAGATATTAATTTTGTGCATTTATTATTTCAAGTAGAGGTTACTGGATAGTGGGTGATGCAGGCCCAAGTGTTGAAGAACGGGCCCATTATGACTGAGGGAGTAAAATGATGAGGGTCCAGGAGAACCAAGACATATTTCGAGAGTTAGGAGTTAAAAATATCTCCAAGTCTTTGACAAGTTTAGCAGTAGCTGAAAATACAAAGAAAAGGAGAAAGAAAGATAGGGATACCAATGACAAAGGTGTAGAGTATAATCCTAACGATTTTGATGAGAGTGGGGAAAATTACCAGGAAGTTGCTACACATGTTTCAGCTCCCAAAAAGGTAACCAGATTAGAGCATATTCTGTGATGTATATGCTTACACGAGTTCTGAATGTTTTGTTAAATATTGTGTAGGACCGGTGTTTGGTCGCAAGGAATATATGCATGTCTTAAAAAAATATGCACACCGCCGGTCCAAAGAGTTTTTCTAGGATTTGTGAGGGCTTTTCTTATCTTAGTCATATTTTTTTATCATTTCATCCCTCCTAATAATACTTTCTTGTTGATGTTTTTTTTAATCATGAATACAAAAACAAAGACCCAAACAAGGAACCACCTACCTTGACTCAAATGTTTGAGTGTACACGCGAAGGGAATGAAGGACATGTATATGTTGATACATATGATGACACAGCGGAGAAAATAGTAAGATAGTACTCAATATTTCCAGTATGATTTGTTACTTTTATATTGGGTAAACGCTTAACTTCTTAACAAAATATTGAAGGAACAAATGAAGAACTACAAGCCTCCAGAAAATGAAAGTTCTCCCATAGATCCATTTCTAGCTGTGATGAACAAAGAATATGATGGACATCGTAGACTTTTTTGGTAGAGGTGTTACTAACACGTTATTAAAAAAGGTGAAAACACAGGTGGTAGTTCTAATATGGCCGCATAACAGATTGTGTAATCAAGTACTACCAGTTTAGAAGATGAAAATGGTCAACATGTATCAGAAAGCTTAAAGAGGTTTATGAACAGAAAATTGTTGAGTTACAGGAACAATGAAAAGAGACTAGAGCTTATGAGAAAGGAATTTGACAACGAGCGTAGACAATTTTCTTTGAAAGACACAATAAACACTGCGAAAGATCCTATATAAGAAAAACTACCTCCTGACGTAGCTCGCATGGTTTTAACATAAGTGATTGTCTCTTTTGGTAAAAGGTATGTTATATACTTGTATCACATGTTTCTTTATGTATAGGATTCCCATCAAGTCTTTTAAGGGATTGATATCTTGAATTTAGTGGCTTTAATATAGTGTTTGATAACACCTTATGTCATATAATGTAAGGAAAACTAATTTTATTCTTTGGTTACATGTTTCCGAGGTTGCTTTATTAGAACATGTAGAGGAAATCAAGATTTGCAACTATCAAATGGAAGTATTTTGAGAATACATGTCGAAGAAGATCATAGTACTATCTATTAGTTTAGTTGGCACTTTTTTTTGTTTAAAGTTGTGAATTTAATGTAAGTTTAGACATTTAAAAAAATTTGTACTTGGAATAATGAATAATATATGATATTAAATCGATTGCTTATGATGGAAACAAGTTTTGAGTCCACATATAATTAAAACAATGCTTGTATTTTAGCCTTATTTTTTAAAAAATTTGTCTATAGCAAAATATCGGCACAAAACGCCAAAGTAATGTTGCCCTCATAGCTGAAAAAGTTTTGCACGAGTATTCTTAAGATGAAAAAAAGTGTTGTATTAGATGATGGAGAAGTGTTAGCAGCTTGATGCCATAAAAGTGTTTGTCCACTGGTGGGATTTTGTATAAAAAAAAAGTGTTTTACCCATAAAGTTTCACAAAGAGTTTGCAATATAAAAGTGTTGCGTTTGTAAACATGAGCAACACTTTGACGAAATTGTTTCACATTATGGCAAAAGTGTCGCTTTAGACCTAAGGCAACGGAGCCTAAGGCAGCACTTGAAAAAGTGTTCCACTAGGCATTATGCAACATTAGTGCAACACTTTTTGGCCTAATACAACACTTTACGAGTGTTGCTTTAGCCCCATTTTCTAGTAGTGTTAGTAAAGGGTGAGTATTTCCACCAAAAAGGTTGTTAATTTAATACCTTTTGGAGAGAAATCAATATGTCAATTTCATGAAGTGGCAAGAAACGGAAAAGAAAAAGAAAAAGAAAAAGAAATGTTGAGAGTGGGAGTCAAACCCACGACCTTTCGACCCTTAACCATCGTTTGGCGTCAAACAACCAAGTGGGCAGTCTCAACTTTTATGTCTAACATGTCAACTAAAATATACTTATCACTTATCCATCACTTTCATAAATTCTCATTCATAATTCGTTCTTCATTTACCGAGGTGACGATTGAAAGTTTATGGTTTATATTGAAGGTTTAGGGTTATATTGAAGGTTTAGGGATATATTGATTGATTATTTGATATTTAACGAGGTATTGTTCACCGTGCTTGCCATTTGATTACGGTTAGTTTTAGTAAGTGTTAGTGTTTTTGTTGTTAATTTTGAATGCCATTCGTTTCGTTTAAATTTTGAATCTCATTGATGCAATTAGTGATTATGATTGTGGGTAATTGATACAATACTAGGGAATTAGTTTTTGGTATATGTTTTAGTGGTTAGGGGTTTAGGGTTTTTGGTATAGATTTTAAAGTTTATTTATATATATCACTTATGATATTATAATTAGTGGTTATGGGTTTAGCGTTTTTGGATAGATCTTAAAGTTTATGTACATGTTACTTGTGATATTACCTAGTGGTTAAGGGTTTAGTGGTTAGGGGTTTAGGGTTTTTGGTATAATATGATTGATAGATAACGTATGAAAACAACCGATTGATAACTACCAAAAACGTCTCAAAACGGCCAAATACGTCTGAACACGGACCAAAATCTTATTAGACAATTAATACACAATTACACATACCAAAACCTTTTTGTGACATGAACATATTTTAATAATTATTAGGTTGTTTAGAAATATATATTACAGTAAGACTGATAAGAATAACACAATTCAAAAAAGTTTATAAACATTTAGACAATAAGCATAAAGGATTGGATGTAAGTGATAATTCCTTAAAACCATTATAAAGGATGCTCTATATAAAGGATTGTCTAGCGGCTTAATAAGAGATTTTAACATAAGCACTCATTTAACATACGTGAGATTTCAACCTAGGGTTAAAACAACCCGTGTGTATCGATCTCTACTTGAATAATCAGAGTAATAAAAATGCACAACTTACATTATCGGTTCCGTATATGATAAAGGATTGCTTGGCTACTTATTTTTAGAGTTTCATGTAAGTACTCATTTGATAAGCAAGTTTGTCGAAAACGTTTTTTAGCTGCTTGCGAACCCAATTTTGTAGGTTCAATATATACACATTGAGCATTCTATAATGTTTACTCTGATAGTCATAATAAGTTTTCATAATAACCCATAGCCATAAAATGCACTATAATGTTTATAGAGGCAATTTAATTTTATCCTAGACGGATTGGCTGAAGTCCCCTCTAATGACCGCGTGTTTGGACAATGGTTGAAAGCTTTGTTCCAGAAGGCTTCTTTCTCGGGGCTTGTTTGGGGTTTCTTCAAAAACCACCTCGGAGTGAAAACCGATGGCTCCGCCTCCGTGGTGGGGGGTTTTTCTTTTAGCGGAGTGAAAACCGAATGTTCGGCCTCTGTTTCAAAAAATTTTCATCTCTTTAGTTTCCCTCGCAGTTAATGTCCCGGGTTGCATCTTTATGCTTTTATTTTTTGTAATTCATATGTACTTTTAAGTTTCTAGCTACTTACTAGACTCTTTCTTCTCAATATATTATCAGCCGTTCAAAAAAAACTATAATGCAAAAATACTTTAACCTTCATGACCAAAAATAAGTTTTCTTCGCGAATGATTTTAGATAAGTAAAAGCTAACCAATTGTTCGTAGAAAAAATCATAGGGTGTTTTAGTTAAATGATTAAACATTTGCAATCTTTCATTTTTAATGCACTAAAAACATATACCGTCATGTTCCCTTCATAATTCGCGTTCCTAAAACACAAAAAAAGTTCGTTTCTAAACTTCAATTTGAAGTTCCGTGTAACAAATAGTTGTTTCACCAACTGTTGATAACTCTTGTATTATTTACCTCTTTCTTTTCCATGTACATAATAATATTTTATTATATATCTCTTTCTTTTCCATGAAGACTTTTTCTCAATCTTTTAAAATCCGGTTTTTTTTCGACCCGGTTTAGTCGCTGTTTTACCGGGTTACCATTGAACTGTCGGGTCAAACCGGTTCTGTACATATGTATACCTTTTATTCTATAGTTAATATGAAATATTGCATGATCCCATGATTTATCCCATTTTAATCTTACATCCGATTGAACCAGTGAAAACAATCGAGACTCTATTGATAAGATTTGATTTGAAGTTGTATATCTATTATAACATAGCAAATTTTTGTGACAACAAATGCCTTATAATTCTAAGTTATAACAATCTATAATAAAACTATATTAGTTAGTGTTTTGAAGTTAGTTTATAATTATAAGTTATTCTATTAGAAGATTTTAACTAACATTAGTCATCACTACTTTAACTTGTAAATTAAAATTAAAAAGATTGATGAAAAAAAACGAATTTTTGATAAAAAGTCATGACCCGGCTGGGTTTATCAAACTGGGTCTACTCGGGTCAACAAAAAACCGGTTGTTCAATCCGGTTCTCAAATAAGCTAAAACACGATCACATTCGGTCCGGTCTTCGAGCCGGTTCTCGAGTCAACCGGGTCAACCGAGTTTTAAAGCATTGCTTTCTTTAACTTTTAACCGGGTCAACCGAGTTTTAAAACATTGCTTTCTCTAACTTTTTATCTTAGCATTATATCCCACATTGATTAAAGAAAGAGCTTGTTGGTTATTTATGTACCCTTAATTTATCTGGGTTACATGTGCCTAATATTTTCATGTTGATTACTTTAGAGTTGTTACAAATTTAATTTGCACCAAATCTAGATGTCATCACATGAAAACTTGTAGTGCTTCAAACCTTTTTTCTACTATTATGTTTTAATTATAAAACATGTAGTGCTTCAAACAGCCAATGAAAGTGATGTAAATTGACAATTTATGTAATCTCATACATGATATCTTCTATCCTAGATAGGTTGAAGAAGTATGTTATTGATTAGGGCTAATGACTTAAAAAGTCATATAACTTGACACTTTTTGCCTTTGTGTGTAGTCATCTTAATTTTTTCCTATTTTATCATCAAACTTTCAATAGTCGATCATTGTGTGTATTTTGTGACTATTCTACCATACAAAATAAGCATTTTTATAACACCCCCATTTATACATATAGCAGCGGAAGCTAATCTGGGGTATTACTTCGAGGTACAATAGTCATAATAATAGAAAATGAATCAAAAAGAGACGTTTTTGAAAATCAAGTTATCATTTATTCATCAGAGTTTTTACAAAAGAGATGTCCCAAAATCTAAAACATAAAGTTTGAATGACAGTTTTGCCATCTTCAATTTCACACCACTCCGTGCCATAATTGGCTTAATTACCTGAGATAAACATGCTTAAAAAGTCAACACAAAGGTTGAGTGAAATTAATAGGTTTAAGTTAAATAGTTTGAATGCAAATTCGATATTGGGTTACGTTGTTATACACCCGTTATTTGTAAAACAATTATTATTGCCATTAGCTCATGAATCTGAAACCTTGGGATATATAATAATCACACGTTATAGCCCCAATAGGTGCCTTTGCTAAAACACCCGCAGTTATATTCTAATGATGTGCAATTGGTTACCGATATCACTGGGTACACCAACGGGGAGTCCAACCCAAATAGATCTATTGAAAACATTCGTGCTCACTCCGTAGAGTAATTAACAGTTCATGATATTGGGGACTTAAAGGCAAAATAGTTACATAGGCAATAATAAATCAGGACAACATACAGAAAATAATTACATTCATGGTTTATAGCATGTATCCCCTTCGCGGGTTTATAAAATATTTGAAAGATTGAAATGCGAGGCTATGAACTCACCTTAACAGTATAGGTAAATCTAATTTATAGCAAAGGTATATGGAATGAAAGTAACGGCTTCGTCACACGCAACCTGGGGTAATATGTCAAGTCTTAGTTTGATTGTATATGTTTTATGTCATAATGTAATATCATTTTGATTGAAAAATTATGGAAATATTGTATCACTGTTCGGGCCATCATAATTCAGAGGTCATTCTGTAAACGTTTGAAGAGCTAGGGCACTTTAAATCGTAAACCCAACAACTCAGTCAGAACGTAATACCAAGATGAAACCCCTTAATATGAAGCTCCCTAGTATTGTGGTACGATATAGATTTGGGACAAGATAGTTATAACATAATCGGTTTTAAGCGTTTTGCTCAATAACTAGAAATGATAAGCACGTCAAGGGTTAATTAAAATTATGTCTTATAAGGTTTTGAACACATTTTTACACTTTTTTCAAAATGTTACATTTTAGACCCTTAAGAATGAAAAATGGCAAAATATACCCTTGGAGTTTTCAATTTTACAAGTTTGGTCCTTCTAGTTTAAAAGATGTACAAAGTAAACCTTGTACTTTAGAAAGTGACATAATAGACCCCTATAGTTATAACTTTATAAATATGGCAAAACAAGTCCTTATAGTTATAAGTTTTAGAAAGTTACGATATATACCCTTATGCATGAAAAACGTATCTTTTTTAGTCCAAAATCCATAATAATGATATTTTTTAATATAGAAAGTAATTTCCAGGTTATGGCTTATTAATATAAGCTAAAATAAGAAGGTTTAATGTAACAAAAGATTAAAATAACGATTTGTTAAGCTAGAAATCAAAACGGGTCAAATTAGTGTTTTAAAATGAAAACGTGCGGGTTTTAAGCTTCAAGCTTTTAAGACATAATGAAATACTTATAATATTGTTATATAAGCTTATTAGGATAGATTATAACAAAATTTTACAAGTTTAGCTTATAGATTAAATGAAAACATTTGGATCAAAAAGGGAAAACACATAGGTTTTTGAGTTCAAAGCTTTTAACAATAGATTATATATGATTATATGAACATTATAAGTGTATGGAAACATAATGTGAGCTTATGGAACCTGATTTGAGCTTATGGGTTCAAAAAGGGGTCGAAATGGGGACTTTTAGCTTCGTACGCCTAGAATAACAACTCTGAGGCTTTGGTTTCTTCACTTGTATTATGATTTTGGGAATTCTTAGGACTTCTATTGATGTTCTTGATCAAACCTTGGACTCCATTGATGGTTAGAAAGAAAGATTGAAGGTGTGATTTGAAATGAAAGGGTTTTACCCCTTTATATAGGTGCGAACCACCTTGGAGGCCAAGAAAACTTAGTGGTTAAGGCTTGGAGCTAGAGTATATGATTCATAGAGGCAAATAGGTGATGTGGAGGGGCTATGTGATGAGTTAGCAAGGCTAGGACTAGATATGATGTGTTGTTTGGTCCATATGGAGTCGCGGCTTAACTTGGTGCCCAAGGAGATGATTTAGCTCCTTGGTGACCTAGTATATCATTTGAGGTGCTTGTAAGCTGCTTCTAGTTGAAGTAGGTGAGTCATGAAGGTGTGTGG
>BQNB010166585.1:0-14096 GCA_026074375.1 Tanacetum coccineum | reverse complement strand
AATCAATTTCAACAGCCCATTTGTGTGCAAATTGACAAAGACTGTGAAGACTTTGAAGACCCAATCCTAGCCCAGTTACAGCCAATCTCAGCCATTGTACACACAAAACCCACTTCATAACCTTATTGGGCTTGAAAAAGCCCAATAACCCCACCTAAACCTTATTGGGCCCAGACACACTCAATTGGGCCCAATACAAGCCAAATACAAGCCCAAAAGCCCAACACAAAACCCAAGCCCAACAAAAGCCCACAATCCTTTTTTATAAAACATAAGGACCAAAAATGTAAATTTTAAAACCTTGTTTTATAATAAAAAATGAAAAAAAATAAAGAAAAGGGCCAAAAATGCCAATTTTAAAACTTGTTTTATAAAGAAAAAAGAGCTAAAAAGAGTCCAGGGACTGAAACTGCCAATTGGCATTTCTTTCACAATTTTAAAAACACAAGGGCTGGTTTTGCAATTTACCTTTTTCTCTTTTAGTTATAAAACGCAGGGACCATTTTTGCAAATTGCCAAAACCTTTCCATTTCTCTTTTGTTATAAAACGCAGGGACCAAAAGTGACACTTTCCAAATTTGTTTATAACTAAAACTCGGCCAAATGAAATGAAAAGAGAAAGAAAGATGGAGGGCCATTAGTGCACCATCTCCAAACATTTCGTTTAAACCTGCAACCACTTGGTACTCGAACCACCTTTCCCGCCATACCATACCACCCCCTTTCCCATGGTTTCTAGGCAATACCACCTCCCTAGTACACTCACAGCTCACCCCTCACCATTTCCCACAACCCAATACCCTTATAACCTCTCCCCTGGCACAATCACTCAACCCGAAGCCCCCATCAATGGCTGAGATCATGAGAAGTGAAACGAAGGGCTAGGATTGCTTGGGAAGTATTACACACACACAGCAAGCTCAACCCAAGTCCAATAGAAGGCTGAGAGCCTCTATAAAAGGAAAGAGAGCAAGCCGAAGTCAACAACCTGTTTTTATTTTCTTAGTTTAAAAATTTACTTAAGTTTGCTTTAAAATTGTTGTATTCAGCTTATTATTCTTTTTACGTTTTTGTTGTATTTCTTTACAGTTTTAATAGAGTGAAGTGTTCATGTTATTGCATTTGCTCAAAATTTGAAATACATAATTTATGTAGCTTATAATCATGTTTAAACTTGTCTTTAAACATGTTGTTATAATGCTTATTAAAATTCTATTGCTGTTGTAATCAACAGTTTCATAGTTTATTATCTCCACTAAAAAAAGCCAAAAAAACCCGAAAATTTTAAATTTAAAGGGTGTTTGGGTTTAGTCTCAAAATGGGTCATATGGAGTCTATCATGGGGTTGTAACACTAGACCCAACTTTGGATGAGTGTGTAGGGTTTATATTTAAGAATCTTTAATTACCATTTTTAGTGTTGAAAATAAGTTTTTAAGTCACTTTCTATATTCTGTCAAAAATTTAAAATAAGCCAAATTGAGCTTAAGTGCTCTAGTGCTTATGCAAGCTTAAGACACTATTTGTTGTGACCTTGTTTTTGTGGTTGTTGTCTTAGCAAATTTTAAAAATCCCCTTTGTTCGGTATCTTTAAGTTTCACCATTATTGCAAAAGTGTGTATTGTATGCCTTTGATCTTTGCAAAACATGTCAAGTTTATGCCCCAATGTTCTAGCAGTTTCAAAAAAAGCCCTTATGCTTTCATACTTTGAAATAAGCTCATTTGCCCACTAATTGTTTACACTGTTTGGATTTTGTTTTGGTTAAAAAGCTCATAACGAGCTTAATGAGTTAAGCTTGTGAATAAGCCTTTTAAGCTCAATGTTTGAGACTCCACCTGGCGGTGCTAGGATAGACTATAAAACTCAGCCCACTTTTTTCTAGCCCTAAATTATTTTAGATATTAAGACACATAGGATTTTATGGCTTTTTCTTTTAGACCCATAGGTAATGCCCTTTTTAATTCCCCAAATAGTTTATGACTCAGAACTCTCTAACTCATACTACTAGTATTGCTTTTTATAGGCTATTAAAAGTAACCACATTTGTCCGGTTTTTATAATAAGCTAACGTTAACATTAGCCTTATTTGTTTCCACCTCTATTTTAGGTCTCTATCTATATTTAGCAAAGCTTTAGCTTATTCTGACTTATTTAGGACTACCCTTTCCTTTTTAACTGTTACCACCCATAGTTTTTAGCGTTTATTTGTTAGGTTTAACACCCAAAAATAAGAATGAAAAATAAGTTCTAAGCTTTTTAAGGCTTCTGCAGTTCAAAAAGCCTCTTTTTTCTAGCTTATTAAGTTGGATTCGTTATGACACCTTTTATGAATAATTGTTCTCCTTAAGTCCCACTTATAACTTTTTTCTTTTATTGCTTTTTGATAATAAGCTGTTTGGACTACTCTTTGTAATAGGGAGATACATTCTGGATCCTTTAGTAGTAAATTTACCTTTTTATAGTAATTATTGTTAGTCACAATTGTCAGTTTGGGGTTTCCCCGTTAGTCCTCGTGTGTCATTTCACTGTTTTAGTCCCTTTAGGTTAACCACAGTTAGGTTTTATTTTAATTTAATTAATTAAAGTAGGTTAAAATTTAATATTGTTTAATTACTTTTATATTTTTTAAACAAGTATAATTTGGGTCATTTTATTTATTTTTAGAATTGGTTAACTTTTTATTTATTTAATTTTTATTTTTTCAGTAATTTTTATAACTTTATTTTTTGTTATTTTTCTATTTTCTTAGATTTTAATTATGTTTTTTAATCTTTAATAATTCAAAAAAAATCAAAAATTAATTAAAAAAAATAATTTTTCTTTTTTACTAAAAAATTTTCTTTTGTCATTTAGTGTATAGGAAAAATATAAATTTTACGTATAGGCTTTATTTTTCTTAAAATTTCTGTCTTTGAAACGTTTAGTCTGATGTGCGTTTTACCGTTTCTTTTCGTTTTACATTTCAAACGACCTCAGTTTTAAAGTTCTTAGTTATTCTTTATTTTTCAAGTTAACTTAATTAGAATTTAATTTTGATTGTTTAATTTTATTTAGCATTTTATTTTCTTATTTTTAGTATTTAGGTTTCCGCTCGATACCTAACAGATTGTTCCCATATTTTAGTAATAGACGTCAATTTTTGGTTTTCTCTTTGTCTAATTTTGTTTCCGCTAGTTTTTTAAGATACCCAATTTCTATATTCTGTTTCCAATAGATTAAATTAGGTGGTATTTTATAATTTTTTTTAGTTGTCTTATTTATATCAGTGATTCCATCATATCTAATATTCTCCATAATTCAATTTCTCATAAATCCTGGATTACTTTCCAATTGCCAGCCTCGTTCGCGGGACATTCGACCCCGGGAATTGGATTATCTCTTCGGAATATTTTTATATTTGATTCTATCTTGTGTAATTTATCCTTTTGTGGTATTTGACCGTTTGACCTTGTTGGAGCAAGGGCATTCGGTCAGGATCTGTATTAGGGTTGCTATATAAGTGTATACTATTCCACGAATCATTCTTAAAAGATGATTTGTATGTATATACGATTATGTGACTCAAAATAATCTACGCGTCTTTGATGGACAACAGGTATGATGTTGTGAACAAGTGATTCACAAATGATGTTATAAACATCTCATATTGTGGATGAGATTTAGCTATAATGGTCTATACATCATCCCAAAAGGAGGACTTAGATGTCCTTAGTGGATGATAGCATGAGTATGAAACTCATTAGACATCCTAAGTGGGTGATAATAGCCTCGAAACGGCTACATGTCCCAAAGGAGGACTTAGATGTCCCAAGTAGACGATAATATGAGTATTGAACTCAGTATACATCCTAAGTGGATGACATGTATTAAATTGTGTTTATATACTCCGTAATGGAACTTAAATATCCTAAGTGGATGAATTACTTACTATGTGAACGATGCGCCTCTAAAACGAGACTAGACGTCCTATATAGATGAATAGAATTTACCAAGTCATAGCAAATCAAATAAATGTTCACGACGTCCATAAAGGATGGTTCGTACGATTACGAAGTATTAGCCCCGATTAGAAGAGAGGTTAGAAAGATGCTTACAATATGGAACCAAAGTGCTAGTATGCACCATGAGCATTAAACGAGGGAAGTTTTAACAAAGCTCTCTCACCGCTTTAATGTTATGATTTATTTTCCATTATATGCATTATCTCATTAAGCTTTATGCTTACGTTGCTTTGTTTATGTCTTTTTATATAGGTGAGATCAAACTTAAGGCTAAAGGTCGCGGGTTAGCTATTGGTGGAGCTCATGGGTAATTGAGCTACTTCCTTACCCTCTATTTTACCAAGAAACGCCCTAGGATGTTAAATGTTTGTGTATATGAAAGTAAAGTCATATTTAAGTTGTAAACGAACAATCATGCTATGTTCTAATGAGTTAAAGGGGTGTTTGGCATAGCGTAAATCCCTTTTGTTTTGATCTATTTTGATGTTTTATGGGTCAAAACTAGTCTTTTACTTATATGAAAGTTGTTAGTATGATTGAAAGTGTTTATGTCAAGTTTGAGTTTAGTATATATTGGTAGAAATGAACTTTCGGAAGGAAAATGTAGAAAATAGGTCGAACTGGGCACGACCCAAGGCCGTGGATGCTTAGCCACAGGCCGGGAGGCCTCTGAGCCCTCCAACCGCTGGCCGAGGTTAGACAGCCGCCGACCAAGGCTGCCAGCCGCCGGCCGAGAAAGTCAACCTCCTGCTAAGGGCCTCAGAAACCCCCCAGCTTAATGTCGATCTTGTTTTGAGCGTATAAGATGATCCGTAAGGAGTTATAAGTCCTTCTTTATATTATTAGAAAGGTATTTGAGTCTTCTATAACATGAGAATACTTTCAGAAGCAGAATCATGATAAAATTTAAAAAATGGTATAAGGCAAGAGTCAAGGGTCAACATCAGGAAATGTTTCGTATAAAAGCAAAAAAAATCCTAATAAGGGGGTTTCAAGTTGGTATGTGGTTTAAGGGATCTAGGTATCTATCATAGATGGGTATTTAGACTTAAACCTAGGCTCCGAGTGACCCATAGAGTTAGACACATTTCTGCATATGCATGTAGTATCTGTTTCAGTACAATATATGTTATTTTCACGTTATGTTTATGTGTTATGTTCACAAAACTAGCATGGTATAATATCGGTGAGGACTTAGTTATTTGATGGAATTATTACAATGTTTGGCCAACGTGGTAATAATCACATCACATATCGGGGATTTACCGGTATCATGTCATACTTAAGGATTGAATTTTTGATAGAAGCATGCATAGGAATATAAGACCTATGCATATTATGATAAGAAATGATTGAGAATTAGCAGTTAGGAGAATAATGAGTCTAAGAGACTCGATGCGCAGAAAACTTTCCTTCGTGGAAATTCTGAAATGAGTCGAAAATCCTTATCGACGTATGAGATTTACTCATCAGTTTACAGATTTATTAAGAATTCCATGACTGAACCCAATTATTGTAGGTATATATAAACAAGAATTTCGGGAACTATATTTCCCATACATCTCGTAATAGTTGAGCAGGAATATGCTCATATTCCATAGCTTGTCACTAAGAGCTTTTGGGCTGCACATTTTAGTGTTAGATAAGAATAAAGGAACACAATGTCATGACATGTACCTTCTTTGTGAATATAAACACCTGCTCGTGTGTTATATTGATTCTTATGCGATTTAGTCAGCTATAACTAAGTCATCTAGTTTGAAATGTTATCAACCAATGAATCAGAATAGGCCTCTTTTGACTTAAAGAGGAAACAAATGATAAAATCTAATAAGTGACCCTTATATTCAAGAAGGGTGAACTAGAAACTGATAATGAAAAGATCCTAGTTGATTCACATTTCCTATGTTCAAAGAAATTATACGTTGTCATTCGTGAATAATAAATCGATAAGAAAAAAGCTATTATTTATATCAAAATAAAGTAATCTGGGTTGAAACCCTAAGTAGGGGAGAAAAATTCGTCTATGACGAGCATAAGAGAAACTTCCCGACTATAAGCACGTATGTTGGTGCCAAGAAATATTTGGCACGTGGCTGCAACCCTACTTAGCTCATGTTATTGATTCCCAAAAAGTTAACTCAGAGACTCGATAGTATACCCATTATCGGAGATATCCCTGATACCTTTCCAGGTATACTACCTGACAGACAAGTAGAAATTTTGTAACGTTCTTATTCTGTGGAGTACCCTTATTGTTAAAACTCTCTACAGACGTGCTTTGTCTAAGATGCAAGAACTAATGAAGCAGTTGCAAGAACTACTAGATAAGGGCTTTATCCACCTCGTGGTTTCCCCTACGGGAGCTCCAAATCTTCTTGTTAAGAAGAAAGATGATAGTATGCGAATGTGCGTCAACTACCGAGAATTTAATAAGTCACTGTCCAGAATCGATACCCTCTACTCGGAATTGATGATTCATTCAATCAAATTCAGGGTGTGAGCTCCTTTTCTAAGTTAGATCTAAGATCAAAATACGATCAGTTAAAGATTTGGGTAGGAGATATCCCAAAAATAGTTTTTCAGACAAGATTTGGGTATTATGAATTTGTTGTTATGCCATTTGACTTAACGAATGCCCCAACCTCTCTTATGAAACTAATGAGTCGGGTCTATCATCCGACGTTAGATAAGCCCATAATCATGTGTACCAATGACATTCTAAATTTGTCTATGTTAGCCAGTGATAATGAAACTCATTTGTGCCAAGTTCTCAAAATGTTATGACAAGAAAAGCTTTACGCCAAGTCCTTAAAATATGGATTCTAACATCAAGAAATCTCAACATATCAGATATTTTAAGCATGGCATCATTTTCGTCATATTCAAAGTTATTCCTTTAGCGGGACGTCTCTTATAAGTTTGCTCAAGTAAATGTTAAGCTTGAGTATGAAGAGACGTACCTTACCCATCAGTTAGATTCATAATTTTATAGCAAACTCATGAGGACTCAGAATAGAATCGTACAGGATGTAGGTATCCGAGAAATAAATAATTTCAGAAGTAACACTTGATAAAGCTCATAAGTCAAAGTATTCTAGTTATCTAAGTTCCACAAGGAAGTACTGAGATTTTAAATAAGTGGCCAAGTAAGAGAGTAACATAGTAAATCATGTAAGGTGATACCTGATCAGCTAACAAATTAACTTAACACATTGATGAGTAATTGGCAAGTTGTAGTCTTTAAAATTCCCGGTTGAAATGGGAAAATGTTGCCAGAGTATGTATCACAGACTTTCTAGCAACAGTTTTGATCACTGTCTCTTAAGAGAGTTCTTGTGTGATAAATTTCTATGTGGTAGTATGTTACGCACATATGATCTTTGTAAACATTATGCATTTAGCCAATTAAGAGTAACGCTTTGAGCAATAAGTCAGTCTTGTGTGGAAGCATAATGCTTAAGCATGCAAGCAACACTATACTTATACATTTAATCAGTGGTGTACTTAATGCACTCAATGTTATGAATATACGCTCTTTTCAGTAATGCCTATTATATGATCTAAATAGTATTGATATATTGAGTCAGAATGTAGTTTATGTACTAAAGAATGTGTTTATGTGTTAGATCAGTTAAGCACTCAGACAATGATATGATTTATATACTGATTCAGTATCATGTTATACGCATGCAGCTTCAACAGTAAGTTCCACACATAGTTATATTATTAGTTGAGCTGCTCGAATTGAATTTTCGCTTCGGAGATACATAGAATCTAGCATTGAAAACAGAAAGTGATTAGTTACATGTATAGCAATATTGTTGAATTAGTAACCGCTAAAAATCAGTTTAAGAACAATTTTATAAATTAGTTCAACATTCCTTTCGAATTGAGTCAGGAATGTGCGATATGCACTTAATTGGAGTAAGGACCATGTGTAATTGGCCAATTCTATAGAAGGAATAAGCTCAAAATGTTTAAACCATCCCGCGTGGTAATAAGTATGCCTAGGTAATCACAATCACGTTACGACGCATGTTATGTGGTATAATGCAACTGATAGATTGTGACATCCGTCACTAGAATGCATTTCCAGTCTTCCAACTGATATCTACTAAGAAATCAACATTTAAGAAATTTTTTAGATGTTGTATCTCCATAAATTATTGCTAGCCATGTAACACATGCCTCTATAGTTTAATGGGGATAATAGATTTATCTCTGGATTTTGTAAAATTCCAAGAGGACTTGTATGCTCATGTTAATTTAGCATAGTCTATTATTCCCAGATATATGGAAAAAGCGTTAGGACCATTCAGATGAATGAAACGACCAACCAGATTAAAGAAAGACTTAAGATAATCCATGGTAGGCGAAATTCCTACGCGCAGGAGAAAAGAGATAACCAATAAAACTTGTGGTTGTAGATCAATTTATGTTTAAGTTATTTTCTTGGGAAAGGAGTTATTCGATTTAGAAAGCATAGTAGACCCAAACCACATTATATTGGTCTATTCTGAATAGCAAAGCAAGGTAGATAGTTTCCTAGATACTTGATTTACCAAAACAACCGAGTAGAATCATGATACCTTCTATGTATCTCACTTAAGAAAGTGATTAGAAAATGAGATACACTAAGCCCCTCTTACATAAATTGGTATAGATGAAAAGTTGGGCCATGTTAAGGAGTAGTAGAAATTCTTAACTCTACAATCAAGAAACTCATAAATAAAGAAGTCCTTCTTCATAATGTCAAATGGAAACACATAATGGGGTCATAGTATACATGGAAATCTGAAGAAGAGCTTATTAAATATCACCCCATGTTTCACCAGAAAAGATTTGTAAGGACACAAACCAAATAAGTAGGGAAGAGTTGTAACACCACAATTTTCATGATAATTATATTATCATTATTATAAAGCTTCCCAATTAACCTTCATTATTTTAATAAGTCCTCGTTAATAGGACCTCTCATGAAATTAATTTTAAAAGAATAAGGGCCATCCATGTAATAGTTTTATTAAGGGGGACTAACCTTGCCAAATTGTGGAACTTAAATTAATATACATATGTTTAGATATGTCTGGAAGATATCAGACCATTTTGGGATGTTTATCCCTCCTTCCTTCTCTCGTCACACATGAAACACAAGAATGGATCTAGGATTTGATTCTATTTTTATTTCCATCAAGTTTAAGATAAGAAATCACTATATTCAATTTTAGAGGTCCGAATTCTAGCAATCCCACAAGTTAATTTGAGGTAAAGATCATAATTAAGTTTCGTAACTCGTTTTTAAAGATTACCCACTATTAGGTTATGCTTAAAGATTGTATTTTGATGTCATAAGTGGGGTTTTGTAAATTTTCAAGATTATGTTAAGTTGTGATTTTATAAAATCACTTTAATCATGTATATATGATTAGAATAATGATGGGTACCTTAGGGTGATGCCACAACACCAATTTAGGGTGTTAGTTTTTGAAAAGTAAGTTTATGTCAAATGTTATCCACGAAACCATACACCCCCTTATGACCGAGTTCACTTCTAATGCTTGTTTATGATAAGCTAAGCTTTATTCTTAGTAGCTCCATGTGAATTATGTGTTCCTAGGTGGTAAAAGTTAGTCGGCGACGTATACAGGAGCTCAAGATAGGTCGCAAGCTATATCAAGGTGAGTAATGTATATAAGAGCATAAACATGATTATTAGTAGTCCATTAGATGTAACACTTGTTTTACGGTGTTTACGTTTCCATTTTGTTATATACTTAAGTGTTGTACTTATGTTATGAGTTTTTGTTAAGTAAACGTGTATCTATGTCGAACTATAAGCTATGGGTAAAAGTAAGTTACCTAATATAAGTTTATGTGCGTAAAAAGGTAGACGGGTTGAATTAGCCCGTAATGACCCGTGTGGTCTAAGTAACACGTTCATACCATACATGCTGTATCATTTCTTACCTTAACGTCCTAAGTGGGCGACGTGATCAAAGATGTATTTAATATGAGTAATATAAGAAATAGACCAAACGGGTCAAAATAACCCGTAACGACCTGCATGGTCTTAGAAACATGTTTTAACATATAGTATGAACTAATGCTTACTCTAAATGTTCTTAAAAGATGATTTGTATGTATATATGATTTTGTGACTCAAAATAATCTAGGCGTCCTTGATGGACAACAGGTATGATGTTGTGAACAAGTGATTCACAAATGATGTTAGACATCCTAAGTAGATGACATTAGCCTATAAATGGCTACATGTCCCAAAGGAGGACTTAAACGTCCTTAGTGGATGATAGCATGAGTATGAAACTCATTAGACATCCTAAGTGGATGATAATAGCCTCGAAACGGCTACATGTCCTAAAGAAGGACTTAGACGTCCTAAGTGGACGATAATATGAGTATTGAACTCATTAGACATCCTAAGTGGATGACATGTATTAAATTGTGTTTATATGCTCCGTAATGGAACTCAAATATCCTAAGTGGATGAATTACTTACTATGTGAACGATGCGCTTCTAAAACAAGACTAGACGTCCTATGTAGATAAAGAAAATTTACAAAGTCATAGCAAATAAAATAAATGTTCATGACGTCCATAAAGGATGGTTCGCACGATTTCGAAGTATTAGCCTCGATTAGAAGAGAGGTTAGAAAGATGCTTACAATATGGAACTTGATTATGTAAATATGGGCACGATCAGGCTTCGATAAGATCGAAGAGTTCTTCTTGTGGAAGTTGAGTTGCCAAGCCTTGAATAACCTGTGTCAACACAAATGGAAACACTACGTTAAGTGAGGCGCAGGGGTTGTCCCTGCGAATCACCTCCGGCGTGAGAGTAAGTATGTGCTTTTTGTATTGAGAAAGTATGAAAGCGTAAGTAACTGTCTGTAAGAGTCTTAGCCATACCTGGAGCCTTTGCCATCTATTTATAGTTGCAGAAATGAGATGGGACAAGGCTTAGCACCAAAGCCGGTGATCATGGGGGGTGCCCCATGATTTAAGGGGTAATTCTGGGATTGTGTACCACGATCTCTATTTTGGCGGGAAGATCCCAATAGAGATGGAGAACGTGGGTTTGACTATCTGACCTCTGCCCTAGTTTCGTCGAAGGCCCACCGCGAAGGGTGTAGGGCTTCGCGTGGCGGATTCCCATACTGGTAATCATCCCGAAGATGATTTTACGCCACTCGAAACTATTCGAAGGTTGTATAGTGTATTTGGGAGAAGATCCCATTTGGGCTTCGAAGGGGAGACCTCTGAGCCGAAGGGGAGGGTACGTCATCAAGCCCCCCAGTCGAATGTAATGTATGCATCTATAAGTGCATTGCTTTCGACTATCAATCTTCATCAAAAATCAAAGACCATGTCGCAGGCTACTACTATACGCATTAAGTACTTAACCCACTTGTTGCTGGGTTAGTTGGGGTTTTAATGCAGATAACCCAAAAGTCTGCCTTGGTTATCGCGAACATCCTATCCCACTTTAAAATTCAATTTGAAATCCGATTAATCTTGATCTTTGCCACGTGCACGGTGATACGTCCCTCTAGCTTCGCCTATATAAACGTCATCACAAAACCCTTTTTCTTTTTACCACTTCAATCACTCGTCTTCTCTCTTTCAGGAATATTTCTCTGTACTTCCAAAGGTAAGATCAAAAATTATTATCAGGTATGTCTGCGAAAAATGCATTAGCTATTCAACGATGTGAGTTGTCGCGCAAAGAGTTAGACGAGTTTCTTTCTTTCTATCCCATTCCTTCGGAGTACCGTGTGATCCTTCCCACGTCTACTCAGACCATTCTTGATGCTCCTCCTGGGTACATTGGTTTGTACACTCATTGCTTTTCTCTTGCTAATCTTAGATTGCCACTTAATGATTTCTTCTGTGAGGTGCTTCAGTACTTCAAAGTTCACATCTCTAGGCTTAACCCTTTTGGTTGTTCCAAATTAACGACCTTCATTGTCATGTGTAAGGCGTATGATTGTGAGCCTTCTGTTGAATTATTTCATGGTTTCTTCAATCTTTGCAAAGCTGGTAGTTGGTTAACTTTTCAAAAAAGATCCGAAAAGCATATCCCGAGTCTCCTTGCTAAAGTTATTACTCGTATCGAAGGTTGGCACCAGCGTTTCTTTTTTATTCAAGATACCATCGTTCCTTCCAAATTTCCTCAGCTTCTTCTTAAGGAGAATATGCTTGACGTCAAATCCTTCAAAGACAAACTCCCTTCTGGTATTGAGCAAAACCCACAGTTTCAACGTCTTGGTCGTTACCCTGCTAGTGCCCGTGCTTTCGATGATCCCATTCTTTTCCTAGCTGGCCTCCAGTCTTCATGGGAACATGGCCAACAACGACCTGCAATCTTTGTGGGCGGCAAGGGTATTTACCTTTCTTGTTTTCCTTTTCATTTGCCCTTTTCACTGATATATGATTTATTCTTTCATTTTGCAGAGATGTCTTTCAGAAACTTTATCTACACCGAGGATGACGAGGATCTCACTTTCCTTCCCAAGGATTTTTCTCCAGGTTTTAATACTGGCTCCCCTTCTGTGTCTATTAATACGGAGCCTGTCAGGACTGATGAAGAGCCTGCGGTTGAGCCTGCGACTGAGCCTGTGAATGAGCGCGTGGGGACTACAACAGATTCAGGGGGAGTCCCAAAGGAGATACTTTTGTTGTTCACGCTGGGAGTGTTGCAGCCCGGGGGGGGCAAATTTTTTTTTTTTTTTTTTTTTAGGAAAAAAAAATAAGAGGAAGTTGCAAAAACATGGGAGAGGTTTCTTCGAGGCTCTATATAAAGGAAACTGGCTTCTGTTCATCAACCTGACGCAACTGTTTCGCGCTTATGCTTCTACACTGAAGGATGATACTCTTGTGATAATCCATTTATGTTGATGTTGAGGGTAAGTTGCCATACTTCCTTTTTCTTTAGTAATATATGTATACTTATTTATCCTTTTTGAATTGCATCTTTTTTCTTAGGCTCGAAGATTGTTTGGAGTTGAAAGATGCCACTGCCTGCCATCTCAAGATCTTTGCCATAACTCCTCCCGATTGGAAGGGTTTTTTAGATAACCATCTTGATGTGGACCTGCTTAATCTTTATAATTGTTGCTATGCTAGGCAAGATGTTATGGATAATGCAGTGAATAGGAGGTCCTGTAACCTTTTGGAGGTTATTAAGAAGCTGAGGGGTGAGGCAGATGTCATGCGAGCTAGGGAGTTAGCCCACGAAGAGGAGTGTGAGGGGCTTCAGGCCAAGTGTGAAGCTACCATGACTGATTTTGACAAGAACCCAACTGTCTTGCTTCTTTGAGAGAAGATGTCTTCACTAGCCGCTGAGTCAAAAGAGCACAAGGGAAACCTTGACAGGTTGATGGTCGAGAGTCAGAAGTGGTCGGGTTATCAGGTAAGCCTTTTGGATTTGGAGTCAAAGGTCTCTTCTTTGGAAGCCAAGAAGGCCAATCTTGAGGTTACTAAGGCTTCGCTTCGCCAGGAAATAAAGGAGTGTCAAGGGCTAGTGGGGATAAGTGGTTTCTAAGGTTGTACCTTATGCTTGCATGAAGCTTCTTCATAGTGATGAATTGGGTAGGCTTGTTGGAAAGCTTGTATCATCAGCTATTATCATCGGTAGGTGCAGGGCCTATGAACAAGTTGCAAGAATAAAGGAGCCCTTCGATTTGTCGAAGGTTAAGGGGTATCGTCCTTCATATAAGAAGGAGCACACTCAATTCAACAATGACCTTGCCACTGTCACATTTTCCTGGTTGAATAAGTATGTAGCTGATGCTTCTGTGGAAGCTTTGCTATCGAAGAAGCCCCTCACTCTACAGAAGCCTGTTCCTTCGAGGACTCAAATGCATGTGCCTTCTTCCTAGCTAGCTACTCCATCTTTTGCTCTTTCTTCAAAGCCCATGTCTCCTCCTGTTGATATTGTAAAGCCTTCTCCATCCCTAAATAAATGAAGGTCATCATGTTGACGTTAATTTAGCCACAAGGGTGATGTGTACCCTTTGAATAATTTTACTGTGATCCTGGCATCGACCATTAAGACAATTTCTACCCTGTAT
>BQNB010166583.1:0-14096 GCA_026074375.1 Tanacetum coccineum | reverse complement strand
GGGTATGCGTAGGACTCTTAATGTATATCTTGTTATTTACATTGTGTGACAAAGCAAGCATAATTTAACAAGTGTCCTAATGAGATTTATGAATGATCTCTTTTGGCTCTAGACTCAATTGTACTCTTTGCTTTTAGTGATCGGAGGCTGGAGCAGACTGCCACCTTTTTAATATCAACTAACTCGGAGTGATAAAGTTGATAGAAATGCGTGTAATCTCTGTGAGAAATGAAACGAGAGTCTGTTGAGAGACCTTGAGTGGCTAGGGAGGGTTGTGCTTAGCGTCACTGGGTCCATGACTATCTTTAATGTCAGATAACAACTTAGTGTTTCCGACAGTTTATGTATTGACCCGGTTTCTACCTAAGTGTATAGAGGGCTTCTTTCTTTTTACCCTTTATCCTTACATTTCTTTTTCATTCTTCAACCCCTTCAATGCTTACTGAGACTTCATAACTAACACCTTGTTGGGTTTGTTCCAGTGTTAGCTCCATCTCAATCGGCATTATTCTCGATTCTCACCTTTTCTCCTTTTGTATCATACCTAAGGACTTCTACACTAACTAGTAGATATCCCTGGGTAGATCCCTCCAGTTTTGGCTGGATCATGAGATTTGAATACCTATGCCTAACCGCCTTATAACTCCATAAATTTAAGTACATGGTCGGTCTTTTAGGTATTCCATCACAATCAAAACCCAAATCATTGAAAAGTTCAATCAAAGTGTTTGATATAAATACCAAAAGATTTACACTTTGAGAGTTTTTTATCATCACTAAAAGCTCCCCCTTAACATGTGCATTGTAATCGTAGTACATGATAAGTTTAGAGTGCATTGAGTCCATTTTATATGATCACATTTCAATACAAATTAGGTTCAGTTTAATCACATTTTCTCCCCTTATCCAAAATGTTAATCCCTTGATAATTTAGATATCAATTGATTAAACGTTCGAGGATAAAATGTTACATAATAACTATCAGGAAAATTTTAATGCTCCCTCTCAAAGTATGAGGGATATGATATAGTGTTGAGAATGAAATTTTAAAAGATTTTGAATTTTGTGAAAAATTCTTGAAAAATCATCGTACTCGAACACCACATAATCCTAAGTCTTTTACTACTTATGTACACATTCAAATGTTTATTATATATGAAGATTTGACCTGAATGATTATACATATGTGTGTACAGGATAAGGTGTTGGTAATATTAAGCCTATTAGAATTAATAGCCTATTAATTAGAATTAATAGCCTACAGGATACTGTGAGAATTAACTTCAATGCTATTAATTCTAGTTGATTATTTCCAAACAATCCTAAGTCTTTTACAACTATGAGGTGTTGGCAATATTAAGCGAATTTTGTTTAAAGCCTGAACTCACTAAGTCTTAAATTTCAAATAAGTCCCTCAAGTTTGAAACACATGACATCTAAAGCTTGTGTAGTTAAAATCCATTAACTCCCCTAAATTATGACCCGTAATTATTAAAAACTTTATCCTTTTATTTCGTGACTTATTTTGAAAGACCGTTTTAAAAGATTATTGGATGACACATTCTCCCCCTCAAATGATGACCCGTTTTCTATTTAAAAAGCTGTTGTCATTGTTTGAGTGGTCGAATAGTGTTTGAAAATCTTTTTGTGATTCTTAGATAATGGGTGATTGCTGAACAGCACTGGAATGGATCCCGGGTTTTGAGCGGGGGGACGCAGTGAGGCTGTGAGATAGACTGGGCCGCGCAAACAAATATATGATGTTCTCTTACATATATCCTAGTCTATACATTGTAACCTACGAGAACACAGCATTTGCTTTTTAGGTAAGAACTGACATGATCTACATCTCATCATTAGGTTCAATCACATCTGACATGAATTGAGCGGCACGAGATGTGTCGATGCGCACGTTCTAAGTGTAACATCCTCGATCCAACCTTTGCATCAGGCTCCGTAGTTAAGTCTAAACTCCCATGATCACACGCCAAAATCACCAACTGTTCCTATATGAGACAGGACGGGTCGAAGTTTCCTTTTTTACGGAAAACTTTGCCTTTAAGATGATGCCGGGTAACTATCTGAAATAATAGCAAGCCATTTGGCATGTTTTGAAAACATTTGTAACTTCTGCTCGAAACTCATTCAGCTCAGTATCATTATGAATGAACCTGTCTAAGACCGTAAATGTTATCGATTTTCAGAAGACATGCCTTTATTACCTCTTTTTATATTTTTTTCATTTTTTTATTTTTTCTTTGGTTTTATAGATTTATATTTTTGTATTTTGCTTTGATAAAAGTTTTCTAAAAATGAAAAATCTTTTTGGTTTTTTTTATGGTTTATATATATATACATATTATACAGGATATGTGAATAGGTACCACCACTATTCATCAACTTCATCTGCCAATTGTTTCAGAGTCTCCGGCGTAAAACTCCGCATTCCCAGCTTGTTGATCAGAAAATTATCAATTCTTCTCGCCATGAGCTTTAGGTGAAATGTCCCGCCAGTTGGAAACTACCATGATTGACAATGTAAATTTTGATCACCCCACTCAACATGCTCCTTGATAAAGTGAAATCTTAGTATATATGCTTCGATATGAATGTTGAACGTTTGAGCAGCATAAGGCAATAGCGCTTTTGTTATCACATAACATTGGCATTTTTTTAGAAACCAAGAGCCATAGTACGGTTAATCTGTAGATCTCATCTAAAGGATTTGAGCACAACAGCCGGACAAAGCAATATATTCAGCTTCCATACTAGATATCGCAACGCTTTTCTGCCTTTTTGATGACCAACTTATAAGTCTATCTTCCAAAAATTGCATACTACCAGATGTGCTACGGCGTGTATCTTGACAACCAGCATGATCCGCATCTGCAAATGTTGTTAGAGCAATTGAAGAATCCTTCGAATACCATAGTCCCCGATTAACGGTTCCTCTTAGATACCGAAAGATCCTTTTTACTACATGTAGGTGCTTTTTAGTAGGCCGAGCCTGATACCGGGCACACATGCATATAGCAAATTATGTAGGTCATGTCTACTGGCTGTGAGATAAAGGAGGGGCCTATCATACACAATAGTGTTGTATGGAACAACACTTTCCCTTCTTTATCCTCATCCAGTTTTGGATTTCTCCACCATGGAGTCCACCACAGGGTCACAGAGTCAAACTAATTTCTATTAAGGATTCAAGGGCATATTGTTTGACTGGTTAATAAAGATGCCTCTTGGACTTGAAAAATCTGTAACCTAAAGAAAAATAAGATTTGCCCATCACTTGAACATCTTAAATTTTGAACACATGATTTTAGCAAACAGGTCACAAAGTTCAGGTGTAGATGCAGCAAAGATAATATCATCGACATATATTTGTACCAGAAGTAGTTCCTTGCCGTCTCTGCTAAGAACAATGTGTGGCTCCGACTGAACCTATTGGAGAAGACCATTGGGATTTCAGAGATGAAACAACAAGCTCCATACACGCGCGTGGAGCTTGTTTCAACCCATAGAGAGCTTTCTTAAGCTTGTACACGTGATTTGGTTTATCTTTATCCACAAACCCATCTGGCTGGCTAACATAAACTTCTTCCCGCAGATTACCATTCAGAAACGCAGTCTTCACATCCATTTGGTAGACGACCATGTTCATATGAGCAGCAAACGCGAGAAAAATCCTTATAGCCTCTAATCTTGCAACCGAAGCAAAAGACTCTCAAATTAACTCCCCCTCCTTGACGTAACCACAGCCACTAACCTAGACTTTGTCTTTATATGCCTCCCAGTTCGTCTAGTTTCACTTTGTAGATCCACTTCAAAGTTATAACCATAACTTTATCTGGGCTGGGGTACGAGCTCCCATACTTTAAGTCGTTCGAACTCATTGAGTTCTTCTTGCATTGCTTCAATCCAACAGGCTTGAGTCAAAGCATCATTATACGTCTTGGGTTCAACAACAGTGAGGAAAGCATCATAGTAACAGAAAAGAGCTTGCTCATATAATTGCAGCCTTGTGGAAACTGGTCTAGCGAGTTCACCGATTATATTTTCAAGTGGATGATCCTTAGTCCATTTGTTATTATGTTCAGAATTTAGTGGATATGGATGCACAATAATAGAATAAATCCACGATAAGGAATGATTCATGAAGAAACTCTGGAATTGGATACAAAGAAACGGATCATTACCCAAATTGTACACTTTAATATCATGATTGTCTTCTTCAAACATCGGTTAGATGACGGAGGTTGGGGTACTGTTGTTGTTTGAGAGTTACATGGTGATGGTGCAATCTTGGTCAACTGTAGTTTTTTGAGGAAGGTGTAACTGGTTTAAACATCGGTTATGGAGCTACTACTCCTCAATTGGAGCAACGACTTCAGGCTGGGTGATCAACACTAGGTGGAGGATTGAGTAATTCGACGAACAATAGTTAAACAACATAATCCCCAGTCAGTTCCTCGCAGGTGGTACAAACGGTGTTGAAGGAGGAGGGTTTGGCACGAGTCCTGAACTGATTGTTGCAGGATCATTCATGAAGGGCGGGTCCTGAACTGTTGTGTTCTCAAAAGCCATCGCCGTAGCCTCATCAAAATCTACAAGAATCTCTCAATTGATTTGTTTGTACGTCGTTTAATTTCGAAATCATGTCTTTGTGGGTGCATAACCAAGAAAATACCAATATAGCCTTGGGTTGTACTTGGCCCAAATTCTCACCATCATTCGTTGGATAGCAGAGTGCACCAAATACATGGAAGAAAGATAAGTCAGGAAGTTTGTCATGTAAAATCTCATATGGTGTTTTTTTGTGACGAAGGTGTACGATTGAACAATTTTGGGTGTAACATGCGATAGCCACTGCTTCAGCCCATAGAAATAACAGAGCTTTTGCATAAATCAACATTGTGCGAGCAGCTTCAATTAGCGTACGATTCCGTCTTTCAACGACACCATTTTGCTGTGGAGAGCGAGCTACAGATGTTTCGTAAGAGATACCAACCTTCTCATAATATCCACGCAACGTTTGATTAACAAATTCAGTTCCATTATCTGTTCTAATGCGTCGAACATGTACTTTCAGTCGCAGTTAGATCATCTTAAGAAACTTGATTATGGAACTCGAAGCTTCTCATTTGACCATAAGAACATAACCCAATGTTAATCGTGAGTATCATCGACAATGAAAATGAATGATACGTCTTTCAATAACACTATGCTACATGCAATTGGTCCACAAAGATCCATGTGTAACAGATAGAGTTTTTCTTGATTGGTGTCTTCAGATTTAGGTTTGTGGGGTTTCTTCTTGCTATACCCATGCACATATAGAACACAATGGGTCTTTTCAAATTTAAGCTCGGTACCCATCGAACAAGACTATGTCCCTATTCTACGATGTTGATTTTCACCAAGTTTAGATAAGACAAACGTCGGTGCCATAGCCAGGACTTAGTCTTTGAGGCCTTTGACAAGAGACAAATAGGAGAGGACGCCATCATGTCTCCAAGAGACAGAGTATACAGATTGTTTCCTTGAGATCCAGTCAATAAATCAACACCTTCTAAATTACGAATGAGCATGTGTGAGTGACGACAAAGGCAACCTCAAGTTCGAATCACAAACTGCCCACGGAGAAAAGTTGTGTCCAAGTCCTTCCACATAGTAAACCCTTGATATCGTAACATTCCCAATCTGATAATCACCATATCCCAAAACCTTTGAAAAATTTCCTGATTAAGTTGAGTATCAACTTCTAAAGAGATGCAATGTTTTTCAAGAGTGGTAAAACTTTTGAATAAATTATCGTAAATCTCTTTTTCAACGAAATCCTTTTGAAGCTCAGTCTCAAGTTTGAGACACTTTTCACATTCATGCACATTCAAAGAATCATTATTCACAGACGAATTCACAATTATGTTCACAATATCTTTGCTCAACACTTGTTCCAAGAGTCGTTCATTTTCATTCAAAACTTGATTCATTTTAACTTCAAATGTTTTGGACTCTAAACGATGTTGTTCCACAGCCTGTTCCATTTGATTAAAGACATTTTGGACTTCAGAAAGTTCATCAACCAAATATTGATTGAATGTATTAAATAAGTCCTTCAGAGCTTTTACAAATGGAATTATTTCATCCCTAAAACAAGCTTTTGTATGTTCGAACCCCCACGAACCCTCAGTGATAGCTGTGGGTGTGGTTCTTTCTTTGACAACCACGTCAAAACCAGCAAGATGGTGTTTAAGTTTCTTCAAACTTGTATTCACCATGCTGACTTTAGGAAGTTCTTTTGGAACCTCAACTATGGTGGGTCTACTAGAAAGAATGGGTTCTGGAGAATTCATCGAATTCTTAGACCTAAAGGCTTGTTCAACAGATAATTCAGTTTGTGGAACAAAGCGTGTTGCAAAATCGACTGGTGTAGTATTAACTTTCTTTTCTAACATTATGGGATCCTTTTGTCTTAAAAGCATTTTTGAACGACTCTCTTCAGCAAGCATTAAGGTCTCTTCAGAGTCAGGAATCACAATGGGATTAGTTTTCTCAATAATATCACCAACATATAGCTTTGGTTCCAACTGCTGAGCTTTCTTCAGATAGAAAGGATTTTGAAAACCTAGAGCTTGTTTAGTGGTATGATCATAGAAAAACTGAGGTTTCGTCAACATGTGAACAGTTTGTGCAGATTGATCTCTTTTAAAAACAATATTATCTAGCTGTTTGATCCGCTTTTCTAAAGCTATTTCCCTATCAATGTTTCTAGATTCTTCTTTCTTAAAATCATTTTTGAGAAGAGTAACCATTTGCATTAAAGATTCCTTTTCTTTTAAATGTTCTGAAAGAGTTTGTTTAAGATGATCAATCTCTACAGACTGTGCACATGAATCTGAAATGTTATCTTTACTCTTTAAATCAACATTTTGTCCTTCTTTCAACACTTTAACTTGTTCCTTATATCTTTCAAGCTCAGCAGTTAAAGTATCATTGACACTTTTATTTTCCAGATTTATCTTGGTACAATTAACTACTTGGGTTTTCAGTTGTTCAATCACAGATAATATCAATGCATCTTGTTGTGCAGAGGAGTTAGAATTCTGAACAGCTGCCTGTTGTGATTCAATCACATACTGAGAATAAGGAATGATATTGCTATCACTGGTTATTTCAGTCTCTGAATGGTTCACAACATTTGACTGTTCAAAAGACGGCATCACCTGCACAGCTTGATTAATCATATTATTATTCACATTATCATGATTGTGTACCTTAGCAAGAGCATCTAAACCATAATGAGATAAATTCGCCATGAGAGCAACTTTGGCAGTGTTGAGTTCATCACAATCAAAGTCATATGCATCCAAATCATCAGCTTGATAAGTAGCATTGTGAGTAATGACAGTCTGTGTGGCTTGACCTTCTGGAATTCCTAGATCTGCCAAAAATGCTAGTTTCTCCTCATGTAGAATTTGGCCACTTGCTTGAGCTTGAACCAACAAAACTTTATCCTTAAACCATGAATCATCCTGTTTCCTCCTTGGTTTAGTGCATTATTTAGACATGTGTCTTTCCCTTTTGCAGTTGTAACATGTAACAATCCTCTGTTTCTCCGAGTTATTCCCACTTGCTCTTGGAGTGAAAGTTCTTGTAGTACCCGCAACATAAAAAATTTGTCTCCCCTAAACTGGTTGTACGGTTACTCTTCCATCATTAATGGTGGCTTGTTGCTTAGGGTTTGACAAATTCCTCAGCTGGTTATTGGTAGTGGGATAGCGAGAAGTGACAACAGCAGTTAAGAAAGGCATCATGTGATTGATGGCATCAATGGGATCATCACCTTTCTGGAACACTGGTACAATTAGACCAGAGTCTGGTTGGGAAAATTCAGGTTGTTGATTAACTAAGCACTTAGGGAGGAATACGTATCCAATAGAGGTAATAGATGTTGATGGAGAAATAGATGTTAGTGGGTGAATTGATGATTGATCATCATGGATGATAAGTATTGAAAGAGGTTTTAGATTGATGAAGTTGAGTAGTGATGAGACTGATAAAGGTGAACCATACTGAGAAGGACCTGAAAAGATGAAACTTGTGTTGAAATGAGTATTTTGGTGTGAATTTTGATGAGTTTGATAAGGAGACTAGGTCATCTGATGAGTTGCAACCAAAGCAAGCGGATCTGAATTACGTTCATGCATTAAACGAACCTCATTTGCATGAAATTCATGTTGTCCCAAATAAGCATGAAGCTGATCGATGTTAGTTGTGTGCAAATCTCAAACCAGTTTGACATCTGTCATAAATTTGCTCCATTCAGGAAGGGTATTCAAAAACTTTGTGTTCAGAAATTGTTCCAGTTTCATGTTGTAAATGTTCATGTCATTGAGTAGAAGTGAAAATCTCAAGTAGAATTCACGAAGTGATCCCCCCTTCTTATAAGCAAACTTATAAAGCTTACACTCCCTTTCTTGTTTCGTCAATGAAGTTCCTTGCATGAGAAGTTGAATTCTTTCTCAAAGTTCCTTGGCGACTTTATGATTGCTAACCAATGCACAGACCTCAGGTGGTAGTCCTTGGAGAATGATATTTGTTGCCTTGATATCACAATCAGCTTGAATTGCTTCCGTAGCAGATAACTCAGAATATTTCTTTGGTCTTGTCACTCCATTTTCCTCAATTGAAGGCCAAATGAGTGGACCATTCTTAATGGATTCAAGGATCATTCGTCCATGTTGTCTATTCAACATGTATAGCTCCATTCTGCTTTTCTAAGAATCATACATATCTTTTTCCAACATGGGTGGACGATTGTTAGCACCCGACAGAATTGCTTTGTCGGCAAGAGTCGTCATTGAGAAATTTGTATGTTAAAAGATTATTGTCGAATCGAACGGTGGTAGAAAGAAATTATGTTTGATTAAAGTGTCTTTTAAGTATTTGAATTCTTGAAACTATACGGGATTTTATAATTCTTGACAAAACCGGGAAAACAATTTAATGGTTCACGGGATTTTACAAGTCAAAGAAATAAACTGTATAATTTTGAAATTAGAGTTGTTCGGTTTCGATAAAAATTGACTAGTTCGGTTCACACTATGAAAATGACTAGTTCGGTTCTCAAAGAAAAATGACTAGTTCGGTTCTCAAAGAAAATTGACTAGTTCGGTTCTCAAAGAAAATTGACTAGTTCGGTTCTCAAAGAAAATTAACTAGTTCGGTTCTCAAAGGAAATTGACTAGTTCGGTTCTCAAAGGAAATTGACTAGATCGGTTTGCATTGGAGATGACTAGTTCGGTTCCAACTGAGATGACTAGTTCGGTTTGCACTGGAGATGACTAGTTCGGTTCCAACTGAGATGACTAGTTCGGTTCCAACAGAGATGACTAGTTCGGTTTCCACTGGAGATGACTAGTTCGGTTTCAACTGAGATGACTAGTTCGGTTTGCACTGTTTCCAACTAGATCAGTTCACACAAAAAATTAACTAGATCGGGTGTTTCATGAAACCAACTTTTTCAAAACTAAAAAAAACACGTTTTTAACGATTTTTTTCCGAAATTTTTTGTACCAAAAGTGTTACTAAGCCTATATGGACAAGAAAAATGACAACTTTAAGGTTTTTAAGCCAAAAAATTTAAAATCAAGATTTTGACCTTTATAAAGCTAATGAACTCAATTGACACAAAATAAGAGATTTTTCTATGAATCTAAGCACACACACACACACATATATCCAAGGATACTAGATCAAAGCTACCTATGTAGATGATCTTTTAGTGTGAATTTTAGCTTAGAAAACAAGAAAAAAAAAATCAAAATACGAATGGAAATAACAAAAAATAACACGAAAACTTTTTCAAACACAAAACTTAAACACACCACTCCATGGCTTTTGATACCAATTGAAGACTAATCTAATAACATACTTGGAAAGATTGTTTTAGTGAGAGAGATGGTTAGATGATCACTTAGAGAGAGAAAGTAAACATATAAGAGAACTTGTATTAATGTGTAAAAAATGAATCAACCAACCACCTCTCCAAGGCATGGAGAGGTGTTTATATACTTACAATGAACAAGTGAGCTTGAGCTTGCATGAGTTTATCCATGGGCCTTTGCTAACTAACTATGTAAGTTTCCAAAAATTACTTAACTAGCTAACGACTGTTATCTATGAAAGCGACCGACACTTTCGTGTTCTTAACAGTTGAGATATGTAAATAAATATTCCCTTAGTATCTTGGGCGGGCCGTGTTAATAAAATCCTTCATGCGTTGGGTTGGATTGTGTTAATAAATTCATTCGTATCTTGAGTTGGGTTGTGTAAATTAAACACTAACTTAATATATTAATTTACCTATATACTAAAGAGCATCACAGATGCTGCCAAAAAACGCTGAGCCTATTAGTAGGCTACTTTTAGCCCAGTTACGTACTATCTATTCTTTTTTTTTTAAACTAACTATCTATTCGTCTGTTTTCACAATTTTGTGATTATCGTTCTTTTTTTTGAACATAGTGAATCGTTCAGTCAATTGGGCCTTTGTGATGTTTTTTATTGCAAATTTACACCATTAAAAAATTTGCTAGAAATTTTTTTACACAAAAGCCCCTATTTATAATTTTTTCTATAACAAACTATATTAATCAAATATGAAACAAATACTATTAATTTTTTATATGAAAAATATATTGACATAAAGACCTCTAGATTACGAACAAAACGAACTCAATATTAATATGCTTCGGACGTGCGTAACATTTAATAAAAAATGTTAAAGTTTAGTATTTACGACTTTTTATATAACACACTTTATTTATCATATATTTAAGAAATTCATAGCAAGTTTTTAATGAAAAATATATATGCTTCAGACGTGCGGGCAACTTCAAAAAGCAGATAAATATACCCCCGTCGCAACGCGCGGACACTATTTTTTCTCGTTTACAAATACATTTACCATTTAACATGAGTTTCCAAAGAAAAACATCTTAGGTCTTATTGCCAGCTTTGCTCCATCGGCAAGTCATTTTCAACATAAACATGTTTTTAAATGGACCCAGTTTATCACAACTAACTCTGTTATAAACAGTTTTCTAATTGCTAGCTATGTTCCCTTTGTGTTTTGTAATTATAAACCTTGTATTTATCAATTTGATGTAATTAATAATACATTCACACTTATGTATCCATCAAGTATCTAACTAATACATAATATCTGAACCATTAATCAAACCATTCATAAATTAAACATGTCAAATGACCATAACTTGATTTATACCGTCATTCCAACACGCCATGCAATGTTATAAAAAATAATAACACACTATAAGTAAAACATGTCAAACAACCATTACGTGAGCTAACATAAAACTTAAGGGTCGACTGCCCATTACATATTTCCATTAACCAACCGAAATCTGGACAGAGCAAATGACCATTAAAAAAAGAATAATGACAACTCATTATATCAATAAACAAACACAAGCCCTGACTTTCCAAAATGAAATTTCATGATACTAACACACAAGTAGGGGCAGAGCCATGTACTAGGTAGGGGAGGCCGTTGCCCCCGATAAACTGGCGCTTTTTTTTAGTGCGAAAATTGTATTTTTATGGCCTTATTTTTAGCTTGCTCCCAATAAGGCTGCTTAAATATCAAAATGTTATTGAAAATCTACTAAAAGATGCTAAGAAATTGCTAAAAGCTGCTAAAAAAACTGCTAAAAACTGCTAAAACGCTACTAAAAAACTGCGATTTTTGGAACTGTTTTCGAAGAAATTTTTTTTGCCCCCTACATGCCAAGATCCTGGCTCCGCCACTGCACACAAGGTAAGTTCCAAACTGAAAGCCACAAGAAGAAAGTTGATAAAAACACATTGTCATTAAATTGGGACATCCATCATGTAGCCTTGTAAAGTAAATAAAGAAAAGCAGATTTACTGGAGGTGAAATCCTTCCTCACACATAAACCTTATAACTTGGATTATAACACAGACATTTGTGCTAAAATAGACAAAGCATGGTTTCAAATTTTATACTTTACCCTAAGATTTTTATTGAATTCACTTGATGAGATGCAACGATAAATCATAACAAAAGATAAGTTTTAGTTTCAACATAGCATTAGTGTGAATTTATGTATATAAGATGTATTAATCCATTTTTTTTTTAAAGTTGGTTTGACGGGTAACTTCTCTAATTTATTCAAAACCTATCATAACCCAATAAGGCTGTAAACGAACTGAACGTTCAGTGAACATTTCATAAACCGTCCGGTAAAAAGTTCGTTCATGCTCGTTTATTTATTAAATGAACAAACATGAACATTATTTTACGTTCGTTTAGTTAAATGAACGAACATGAACACAAGTCACGTTCGTTCGTTTATGTTCGTAAACGTCCGATTAAGCGTTTATTAACGTTTCTTTTATTTTTATTTATATGTTTATGTTCGTATATCATATCTTTAAATTGTATACTTTTAAATCTAGTATGTTTAAATAAAACAACACTTATAAAACATAATATTATGCATAACTGATAATATTTTATGTTTTTGTTCTATATTCATTTATGTTCGATCGTTTATGTTCGTTTAAGGTTCGTTTAGTTTCTTAATTAACGAACAATGAACAACTCATTTTCTTAATAAATGAACATGAACGAGAAAATTCGTCCGTTTAAATGTTCGTGTTCGTTTATTTGTCAGGTTAAAATTAAATGAACGAACATGAACAATGCTCCGTTCGTGTTCGTCCGGTTCGTTTACAGCCCTACAACCCAATCTTTTATTAAAATATTATTTTCTTACTTTTTAACCTATACAACCAATACATACAACTAATCTTAACTTTTTTTACCATTTATTAACAACCCAACCTAACATATATTTTCTTATATTTAACTTAACTACTTAAAGTTTTAATAAAATTATATATTAAATAAGTATTTACTTTATAAGTATACTTTTAATAAGCGACGGTTCTAATAAAAAAAATTATTCTAAACTTTTTTTTAAAACATTAATTTTTTCACACTTATCTCCCAATATATCTCACAAATGCCTTTAGCGAGGCTTAAACCATAACCTCTATGTTGGTTAGGAACACACATACCATTAGACCATAGGCCTTGGGTAATTATTCTAAATTTTTACATTGTAATTGAAATAAAATATGTACCCTATTGAAAGGAACAAATTATTACAAATAATTTGAATAGTTAGGATCCATAATAGATGAACTAGATATAGGAAGGTTTTGAAACTATAAATAAAAATTTGAGAATCCGTATATAAATATGTTAATATTATGCTAGATTTGTAAAGAATTGAAAATAAAATTAATGGTATAATTGTTATTAAAAAAATATATATATATACATTATCTATCATTTTATTTTTTATATGCAAAATCTATTTCAAATAAATGAGAAAACAGAATGTCACTAATATTGTGACATGTGTTAGATTGGTTAAATGTTTTGCAGGTCATGAAACAACATGATTGCTTGTATGGGTTGGTTGGTTGTAACTTTTTTATAATTATATATTATATATCTCTTCCGATTGGTTCGCACAAAACCATGGATAAACATTGTCTAAGGACCACACATCTAGCAATGTTTATCCATCTCCTGTGAACCTGAGTTAAGACGAAACGTATGACACATTCCTTAAAAGCGATAACCTTTCCGGCCTCATAAGAATGTTTGCATTGTGAGAATAGGCACCATACTCTGCCCAAATTGAAAAAATAATAATAACCAAATAGATCCTTAAATTTTCTTTTTACTTTGTAATCGTTGTTTACTTATACACGCTTCATCAAGAATCAAAAAATTTTGTGATGAAAAAAGAATAACCCGACACTAACTTCATCATTTACACTCAAATTAAAACATGTCTAATGACATTCTTACATACTATGTTAATCAAGTCATCTCACTTGCCATGACTAAGATACATACTTTTTAGGGTAAAAGTCATTTATTACCAAAAATTTTTTTTGAACGGCAACTTTATTAAAAAAACTAGCAATGAGCTAGAAAGACATTACAAAGAAATAAGATAGGGGTTTTT
>BQNB010166582.1:0-14097 GCA_026074375.1 Tanacetum coccineum | reverse complement strand
AAATGATAAAACAAAATTTTAGAAAAAAGAATTATATTTTTTTACTTTTATATTTTTATTATGAATTAAAAACGGATTTAATCTAAAAAATGCATAAAAATAGTAAACTAAATGGGAGAATTCTGGAAAAATTATAAAAAGTACTTTGAGTAATGCTGAATCTAGGAAAAATAAATGAGTTAAACAGCTTATTTAGATAAGCAGAAAATAAGCAAAAATGGGCTGAAAGCTTTATGGCTAAAAAGGTGTTATATAATTGATTTTGCAAACAATAACCGGAAAAGACCCAAGGGCATGTTGTAGTGGAGGTGTGTGTTAAATGCTTGGTAGAGGTTGTGGATATCACGGGTTCGAGCCTTGCTCACCCATGACTTCCCAATTTCCCAAGTATTTTTATTTTGCAAAAATTTCGAAACAGCTTTTTAGATAAGCTAAAATAAGGACTTTTTGTGAAATGACTTTTTATAAAAACCTAAAATAAGCTAGAAATAAGCTCTTAAAAGTGACAGTATACCTAAAAAGAACTAAAAAGGCTTAAGGCCTAAACTGTTTGTCTTTTTAAGGCTAAATAAGCTAAGGAAAAGAAAATAAGCTAACAACAAACAATAAGCTATGCCTAATAATCATTATGGAACAAAAATAAGCACATAAAAAGAGCTAGACTAAGCTTAAAATCACATAATCTCTTAAAAGGCTTTTAACTTAGAATTCTAAACTGAAAAAGCTCATAAGCTTGAATACGTTTTGTCCTAAACTAAATAAGCTAACAGGGCTTTAAAACTAACCTAATAAGCAGGACTAAACATGAAAAAAAAACCAATAAGCCAATAAGCTCAGAAAAGCAAATAAGCTTATTGGCCAAAACCTACTAAAACAGCCAACAAAGGCACTTTCTAGCTCATTTTTTAAGCTAGAAAATGGATCCTTATGACTTAATGACTTATAACACTCTAAAGCTTATCCTACAAACTATCTAAAACAGCAATCAAAAAGCATTTTGAAAATCAAATAAGCAAAGAAAAAGCTAAGTGAAAAAGCTGTTAGCACTAAAATCCTATCTTTTTGGTTTCTTTTTAGTTTTTTAAGGACTAAAATGCAGGCCTACTTTAAGACTAGTAAATGAATTTTAAAAGACTAAATAAGCTCAAACAGATTGAGCCTGATACCTAAAGAGATTGTGCAAGAAATTTCAAAACCTAAAACTATTTCTAACTTATCTAAACTTGCTAATGAAAAATAGATTTTAAACTTTGAAAATGAACTTGATAACTTTGACAGATTTTAACCAAAACCACACTAGCAAATGCACACTTATGGTAACCAAATTCTACTGCATTTTGACACTAATAACAACACCAAAACAACAGTTAAAAGCAAATTTAAAAGTCTTAATCAAATAAGCTATATAAAACTGTTTTTGAACTACAGATTTTAGTACCTTATAGATAAAACCTAAAAACTCACTTTAAGACTTTAAAACTCTTAAAAATATATTAGAATGACTAAAAAAAACTTGCATAAGTTAGCTTAGTGACCCAAACAGTTTTTTAAACACAATTTGACCCACTTTGCCTCTTAACCCAAACACCCCTTTAAACTTATAACCACTATTTTAAACTTGGTAAACTAATTTTTAAAACTAAAACTTAAGATACCAGATATTTTTAAGATAATAATTAACCTAATGAATAGATTTTAACAATCAAACAAGCAAGAACAACAAGCTAATCACTAATGCTACTTTTTAGCTATGTAAGACAGATTTTAGACAAAACTTGCACAAATGAGATTCAAACTATAAATTAAGCAAAATAAGTACTAAACATCATAAACAAACATAAATAAGCATATAGTAACAATAAATAAGCAGAGATAAGCAGTTCAAATAAGCAAACAGTAAACAATCACTTTTTGACAAAAATTTTAAAATGAAACTCACAAGTTATCTAGAGCTTTTGAGTATGATTCAAAGACCCAAATCACTTTCAAAACAATCCTATAGCTTATCCACATAAGCACTAACCCATGGCCATCCACGATATACCATGCTCCATTTCTTTTTGAGATTATTGGTGATTTTTAGTAAAAGGACTTAAACAACCAAAAACTAGAAAGTTTTCATTGTTTAAGTATAAAACAGCTTATAAGAGAGTTAAACAAGAGCTTATATGAGCTTATGAAAGACTTTTAAACACAATGTAACATTAACTTAAAAATAGAATTTTAACATAAAAACTTCAAATTTCATTAACTTTAAAAAGAGATTACAAGGCTTTGAATTTAAATGACAATAAGCAAAAAGTTAACTAAATAAGCTGAAAAGTAAAAACTAGATGCCTTATCATGGCTACAAGTGATCCTATTTATACTAAAAAGCTAAGAGTCTTGGGTCTTCACTTGTGTTTCTTTTGTGAGTGAGAAGGCAGTTGTGCTAGTTGTGTGAGTAAGTCACAAAGTCATCTTAGCCATCAGATTTGAGTGTCCTCCAAGTCTTTTCATCTCAACCCTTGAATTCTTGTATTCTTCCTTGGACGAATGATGTTTAAGAGGATTGCCAAGGTGGCATTTGTTGTTTTATGAAGTGAGGTTGAGGGTGATAGTGATATATTTGTTTGTTTGTTAGAGCAGGGGATGAGGTAGGGAAAGAGGTGGATGAACAGTGAGGGCGGGAAATGGGATTGGGTACTGTTTGTTTAATAGTTAACGGATGTTAGGGGGTTAAGGACTAAAGTTGCAAAGGTTTTTAGGTTATAGGGGCTAACTGAGTTAGTCCATAAGGACTAGCAATGTTAGTCCTTGAGGACTAACTGTGTAAAGGTTAAGGGGTGTTGGGTTAATGGTTGTTAACTGTTGTTGGGCTATGGTTTGGGCCGGGTAAGGTTTTGGGTTTTTGTATAAGTTAAATGGCATTAGGCCATTTAAACTTATAAAGTGGTTTTTATATACTTTAATGGGCTGACCCGGCCCATTAGATGGGTACGGGTTGGCCCATTTAAGATTTCTTCAGATTCGGCTTTGTCTTTGACTTGTTGACTTTTATCTTTGACTTTTGACTTTTTCACGCTCTTTCCATTCCGTGCTCGGTTTTGTGTGTTTTGGCTTGATTTTTGTCCTTTAGTGAATATCCGTTACCTGCACAACATAAATTACAAAACACACAAATACAATGTATTTTTAGTATATTTTGGTCATTTTAGGCACGTTTTTATAGGCAAAAGGTATGTGTAATTAAGCACATACCAACATTCAATTCACAAATACTCCTTCAATCCATTAACCTCTCTTTGTGTCATGTCCTAATTATGTGGAAACCTTATCGAGGGCACTTGCAGAGCTTGTCTTGATTATGTTTAACAGTTTTACAACCGCACTTAATCTTTAGTTTGTGAGATTAAATTCAATGACAATGTGTTTATTACATTGATAACAATCTGATTTCCAAACACCATCACTCACCAATTTTTCGCCACCATCCACAATCAATGATCTCCAAAAACTAAAACGTAGCTTTATGTTTAGTCTTTATGTTTAGTCACTAATGTCCCAAATAATTTTCAACAAAACCTTTTGCAAGCAAGTCTTATGGTATTCTAGGAAAATTAGGACCTTTGTAGTTTTTACTTATGTATGATGTATTATTATGCCTTGAGCATAATATTTTCTTTTAATGCTAGCTAGTTGTATGATTGTGTGTTACACACAATTTTTATGTTGAATGAATGTACTCTTATTCTATATTTTTAATATGCAATTGGCAAATTTGTTAGCTATCTCCTATATGCATATATAGTTGAGTTTAATTGGTTGATGTTTGTAATGGTTGACTAAAATCTATTGTCACCATGTTTAATTTTTTTACATTGCTATATGTTAGAAATATTAGTTTTGTTCCTCTAACTCGTTTTTGTAACAAAGTTACCATAGCTCGATTCCTTGGTGCCCTCGAACGAGGGGGAGCATACATCAAGGGGGAGCGTTTATTTCGTTGATTTTACGCATATTCATCGACGAAGCCTTTTTGATTCTACAAAAAGGGGGTGAAATGGAAATAAAACTCACTAAATACTTGTTTAAAAATATTTTTACATGTAATGAGTTTAGATTTTGTAATCATAAAAAAGGGGAGATTGTTGATAGAAATAATGCTTAAAAATGTTATTAATATTTTTCGACCTCTCTACGTTTTGATAATCATAAAATGTGAAAATGATCAATGTAAAATTAAACATAAACAAGTAATTAGTCTTAAAATTTTCATTTCGATAATTTAATCACTTAAAGGTATGAATAAATAAATGCTTAATGCATTTTTATGGTCAAAGGAATTTTTATTCAACCTCACAATTTTTATAAAATGTTACAAACATTTTTATAACTTTTACAAAACATTTTTACATTTAAAAGAAATGTTTTATTCAAAATAAATATTTTGAATTCAAATTTTCTACCTAAAAAGGGCTAGAAATGTTCCAGAAAACACCTCTCCTGGAAAAGACAAAAAAGGGAGCGTCTAGGCCTGGGCGGCCCGCTTAAATATAAGGGCGCCCCCCTTAGTAATAAGGAGGCCGACAAATGAGCTAAGGGGGCCGGCCAGTCCAAAAGGCTCCCAGCTTTGCCTATAAATAACAGACTATTCCCAACTGATTTTCTCACCTTTTACACTCATTCTCTTCTGTCTAAAATCAGTTTATACATTACCTACAATCCTTTGATCATTTAATCTTAAGCATTTGTTTCCAAGTGATTCAACCTTAGATCCTCGAGTGAAAGAGAAGAATACTTCCTACCATCAAGTTACAAAGTATTATAGCTTAGTTTGTGTTATCGTAACGTAGTTACGATTGTATAATATTTTGTAAATCATTTGTGTACATTGTGTAGTTGTGTGTAATAGTTAGATCGTGGTGATCATAGAAAGTATAGTTAGATCGGGGTGATTGTGTTATAACTTAGGTGAAGTGAAGAGTTGATTGTGCGGTTAGTATTTTAGTCCTCAAAATAAAAAGGGTGTGATAGATTGGTTCTAGCTAAGATTAGAAATCAACATTTGGCTTTGTGTTAGAAATTGGTGTAAGCTACTTGTGTACGGCTTTCTTCGCCTAAAGGGAGTTTGTTGACATAGTGAAGAGAACTATTGAGTTTGGTGCTCGGGGAGTGGAGTAGGGCGAAGAGGTGCTTCGTTACCGAACCACTATAAATCCTTGTGTTGTGGTTTGATCTTTCTAACTCTTATCTCTTGTCTTACATACTCATTCCATATCTTGTTATTATTTATTTACTTAGTTGTAGTGTTCCTATTGTGCACATATTGAGATCACATAAAGTCGTTATTAACAAACGATACATTAAATTAAAAAGCGGTAAACTATTCAACCCCTCCCCCTTTCTAGTTTTCCATAATAGTGTTAATGGTTAGCAATTTTAAATTTTAAATTTTAGCATTAAATTGGTGGTTATAATTTTAGTGAGCTTTTCCTATAAACAATTTCATTAAAATATATCATTATTTGAGGGTGGTTACTATATGGTTTAAACGAGGAGTTTTTTTTAAATGGTGTCATTTGCATTCTTGTTTGTAAATAGGGGTCACATTTACATTCAATTGTAAAAATGAATTAGATGTATATTGTGACCCTATTACACTGACAAAATCATATTTCTTCCATCTCTAAATTTTCATTTTGACCCGCTAACTTAGGTATTTTGTTTATATTTGTCTTCATTTTCAATGTTTGTTTTAAAGTTTTATCTTATTTATTAATTTTAAACTTTTATCTATCTAATAAGATGTTCTTAAATTGTAGTATATTGATGCGGTCGTCGTAAAGACTTTTACACGAAGTTTTACAACTCCCTAGGCAGTGTACCTAATCGTTGTAGCGTAGTATAGGCAAAACTCGGAGGTTGTTATCGTTCTCTAGGGGAATAGAACGCTCGAACAGGGCTTAGCTGAGATCTACGGGATTGAAAGGAGATTATTTTTATATTTTTATATTTTTTAGAAAGCAAGTAAAATCATGGGTTTGAGAGGTTGGTTGATTAACTAATTAATTAAACGAAATACAATCTATACTACTGGTGATAACTTTATGATAAGATAGTGTATTTACTTAATCATGCATTACTCATTAGATTGCTTCTCCTGATCATGTTGCCTTGTCACACTCGTGATGATCTGCGTAAGTATTTCCTAAGTCATGAACGAATTATACGAACCCGTCGTCTATTTAATATCCCGTTAAGGAAACGCACAAGTAAGGTAGTATGAAGACTATTACAAGGATCCTAAGAGTATATTAAATGCAATTGAAGTATCTTAAGAGAGATCAACCATATTGGGGGTAAGGTAGTATGAAGACTGTTACTAGATGGTATCCTTTCTACACTTCTCGCGTTTCTCTAGATGTCTATACCAATTTAATATCTTATGGCTAGTTTTCTAAAGCCTAACGCGCACATTCATTACAAGAAGCAACAGTAAAAGGATCTACAATCCAACTTTCATGCAATCATAAGTAAATACAAGGGAGGGTTTAGCCTAACATGGTATAAAGGAAGCAAGAACATAGATCAATCAAACAACACATAGACATATTGAATGATTAAAGATAAATAATCTTACTTGATTAAATCATGGATTAAGGTATGGGCTAGAAGCTGACAAAATACTTAGGGTTTGGCTTCAAAAGTTATACAAAGTTACACACTTAAAACCCCAAATTCGGTTTTGTATATTTAGAGAAATCGATGCGACGGCGTCCAGTTATAGTCGCAACGCCGTCATGAGATAGAATCTTCTAGGTCTGATTTAAGTCTGTTACGTCCTGACGTTGTCGTCAATTTTTTGACGCCATCACTAGAAAGATTGCGAAGGCGTCGCTTTATGCTTGCGACGCCGTCTTAACACTCTGTGAACACGATTCTTCAAGAGATTTGGTGTAGGTCCGTAGTCTTGTCCGTTTCTTCTCCAAATAAGCCCAAGTCACGTGTATTTCTTCCAAATGCCATCTAAGTGCTAAAAACCTAAAAATGAACAATTAAGCACATAATCTAGGCATATTTGCATGATTTAAGAGGTTAAATGACCCTGAAATAGTGTATAAAATGACACCTCATCAAATATCTCTACACTTGGGATTTGCTTGTCCTTAAGCAAATGAGCTTTTCTATGTAGACAATAGCAATATTGGGATCATTTAACCTACTTTTTAAAAGCATTTTACAACACAACCTTCTAGACCTCGTAGTTAAAAGCACGAAAAGCATATACTAGCACCTCACATAAGTGTTTGGGATTCTCTCTTTCACTCGGGTGTATAATAAAATATAACAACTATGGGAAATGAAAAATTAACACTCATTACATGTCATAGCATATAAATGACCATAGACTTGGTAAGGATCAAACCTCCACCGCTAGGCGCAAGTAATAATCATTACTATCAAAGAGGTCTTTTAAAGGGTTGTGTGGGTGTAGGTGTAATATAACATAAACAGAAACGGAAATGGATGGGATACATTTGGGGAGTGACTTTTGGGTGGATTTGGAGTGGAAGGGTTAGCTAATTATTTATAAGAATACACGTTGGTTGGGTTGCTAAGCCAAAGACTCAGACAAGATATACAAACTCTACATCAATTTCTTTTTTTTTCTTTTCTTGACTCTATGATAAACATAAACATAAGCAAATGGCAGCCCATATATTTTTTTTACTTTTTATATATACATTATTTTTTCATACACTTTTTCCATGTCATTGCTTAAACATATAATACATCATAGGGGTTTATAGATGTACCTATACACTTGAACTTTTACACACTCGATATTTACAATCTAATTAATGAACCGAATTGAGGCAGATCAACATAACATGCAGCTTATTGAGCTCTATCGGGGGGGGGGGGGTAATAAGTTACCTCTTCCCTAATTCTTTATAAGATAAATACTACCATGAATCCTAATCGTTTCAAAACAGTATTTACAAGGATAAGGACTTAGCAACTGTGTACTTAATAATTAACTTGGGTTAAAACAATAATGTACTAAAAGCGATACAAGGTAGCCTAAGACGATTTGGGTGTAACAATTGGTTCAAGGGTGACAATGCTCTTCATTATTAGTTTGGCTTAACCAGAAAATTACAAGAACCGTGAAAAGGATAGGCTCGGAGGGTTGTACTAGGAGTATCCTGCACTAAAAATGAGTGCATGGAAAGGGTGTATGATAGTTATATAGTCGATGTGACCATAATAACAATTACAGGTTTTAAAACATAGGTTAATCCTAGTGCCTCTTATCTTGCAAATCCTAATACTTACTATGCGGTCTCGGGATGCATCACAAAAACAAGTTCTAGAATTTAATATACTACCGGTACACTCATATAATTTAATACCGATACCAATGCTCCAGAAAAGGCGACTAAGACCATACGTACACATCCGCAATGATGGAATAGACACATATGACTGCATTCGAACTTTAACTTGAGAAATCTAAAGGTATAAATTATCTTGAGTATAAAAAATAGATACCCAAATTACTATAGATCTAAAGGCGAACCTTACAATTTTGGGGTGGAATTTTAAAGGTTTTTGTGCTAGTCATATACATTCTTATCCATGAGACGCTATTAATACTCAGTTTCCGTCGGTGTGTGTCATAAAAAAATTTAAAATTTGGGTCACAATTACCTTTAATGCTATGTTTCGATATATTACCTATCATTTTAAGAAACAAGCAAATGGAAATAGAAGGAATAGTTTCTAAGGCTTATTTATCCCCTACACTTAAGTTGAACATTGTCTCCAATGTTCTATAGAAGTACCCGTAAAAACAAATAAAGGGAAAAGAAGACAAGTAAAAGAAACTAGTACTCCCCTGGTTTGCTCAATAATGGAGAAGAAACATGCGATAACTGGTTAAATCATTCTCCGATCGTTTAATGAAACTTCCTAAGAATTTCCAAGCTTCTTCTCATCAAAGACAACTACACCAAGCATAAAATCGGCGGGATAGATATAAATACAATGAGAGTTTAGGGGTTGACTCTATGAAAGCAGTAAAGATAGGATGAGAGTAATGATATAATCATAGGTTTCTGAAGGTTTATAAAAGGACTACAAATTTTAAATGTTGTGCAAATAATTTTTCAAAAATAGTTGTAAATTTTCAAATTTTCCTGTAGCTGGGCTCACGACACCGTCAATACAATCATATGACTCGAAACTGACGCGAATTAATCTAAACAATTTATTTAATATGTCTGAATTGGTTCTTAAAAACCGGATTTTTAACCTACACTTATTTTGATGCAAAATACATTTGATTGAAATTAATACGAGGCTAAAGATAAAACAAAGCATGATTACAAAAAATGATGAATTCAAACATAAAATAATAAATGAAAAGAATTAAAACACAAGACACTCCTAATATGCGATAAATATAAACATTGGGTTACCTCCCAAGAAGCGCTTTTCTTTATTTATAAGTCTTGTAGCTAAACTCGAAGTCACACGTTCTTACGTGACTTCTCCTTCATCTGCAATTCTAGTCACATATTCGGGTCTAAGCTTAATGGTGTCTCTATAAAATCCATCTTCTAAGTCGGAAGGTTTCCTATACCCTTTATCATAGTCATCTTCACTGAGTATTATCCTAGATGACAATAAGTCTTGACCTTCGCTGGACAATTCGCTCCTCTCTGGGTTCTTATATGGTGTTTTAAAGGTTATCTCTTTAGTTCAATCCTTAAAAGTCATTAATCCGTGTTTCCTATTTATAGCTAGGCGGCCGATTTCAACTAAGGGCCGCCTAAATACTACATGGGACAGACTAGGGTTAATATTAGTCTCAATGTTTTCCAAAATGTTGAAATCCATAACGTAACTCGTATTTCCTACAAATACATGCATATCCCTTCCTAATCTTACAAAATTTCTTCCCTTATACTTGTATCCACTCTTTCTAATAGAGTTGTAAAAGGTCAAGGACATGACGTTCATGGGTAGGTCAACATCAATGTATGTGTTGGCCGTGAATTTATGTCCTATCATGCAGGGGATCTTAAGGTTTCTTGGGTCACCATTTTTGATCCTAAAGTCATAATTCAGTGAGCATTTGGGCATTTCCTTAATCAATGTTTCATAAACTGATTCCTCACCCGTATCAACTAAATCTAGAGGCTCTTTGACATCTAACCATTCAATTCCCCTTTCCTCGTAATTTCTGCTAGGTCCTATTGTTTCAATATTAGTTGGGTCTTTCAGCTCCGGTTATGATGCATCCCTTTATTCATCCTTGCGTTCGGCGGTGTTAGTGTTTTCAGGGTTGTCTTCTTGTTTGTTTCTTTTCGCCTTCATGGCTATCAAGCTCCGAATGGCTCTGCATAACCAAATCTAAGCTATCAGAGTAGTGGGCTTTTTCACTGTTATCATCGTCACTTTCTATGACAAAAAGAGGTATGTGATCGGTTTTTATGTCTGTAAAATCTATGTGTTTGAACATTTCCATCTTGTGGGGCATTTTAAACATGATATTTTCCTTATCTTTTCCAAACGTGATTGTTCCTTCCTTCCTGTCGTAAACGAGCCCGGTTGCTTCCACGAACGGTTTTCTAAATACAACTGACCCTAGGTCATGATCTATGACACTAGTGGTATCCTCGAGCACCACGAAATCACATTTGTAAGTGAAGTTCCCAACAAAAACTTTTAAACCCTTAACTCTCCCTATAAAATTGCAAATTTTCTTAGGGTTTGATGGTTTCCTCCTTGGCTCCAACCTTTTGCTCATGATCCAATTATAATGAAGCCTGGACATTACATTGATCGGTGATTCCATATCTAAATAGGCTTGCTTTTTGTAGAAGTGGCCAATCATGCAAGAAAATTTAACGTTATTCAAGTTCCCGGTCCTAATCTTGGCCTTTACCTATGGGGGTCGAGGGTTTTTTAAGAGCCATCCGTTATACCTTAATTCTTTCACAGTAGGGAAAGTTTCAAAGTGTTCTGGGTTATCTTCCTCTTCTTCTTTGATTTCTTCTTCAGTTTCTTCCTCGAACTCATCTTCGCTTTCCACTGTCATCTCGTGATCCTTGTACTTGGTTGTATTGGACTTCATATTTCCCTCTTCCCTAGCTTCATCTTCTTTATTTAGAAGAACGATTGAATTAACAAAGTGAACACGTTTTGGGGATGAAGGGTTTCTATTTTGTTCTGCTAAAGATGATTGAGACAGATACTTTAGGGAGAGTAGCTTTGATGGGCTTTGATTCCCTTGCCTCGAAGCTCTTCTTTTGTAGGGTAGTTGGTAGACGTGAAATTCATTTGAGCTCTAGGGCATCCTGCAGTGTTACGAATGGGGGTGTCATCAAGCTTTTCAGAAATGGTCTTCTACAAAAGATTAATTTTACTAATCATGTCGTCTTGCTGTTGTCCAAGTTGAGTTTTCAGGCTGGATAGTCTTTTCGCTTGATGAGAGTCAAAATCAATTAGTGCCTTCTCAAGCTTCATTTGTAACACCCCCAAATTGGGTCGCAGTGGAATAATGGTCAAAGAGTGTTACTTCATAGATCAATAGCACAAGATATGAGAGAACGACTTCTAAATGAGTCATTTAAAAACGATACATTAGATTTAACTAAAATGTTGTTACAAAAGCTCCATGCTTAAATTGTTCATCCAAGAAAATGTAAAGATCTTAATACATAACAAATATCCCCAAATGTAATGCATTTAAATCTCTATTTCAATATGACTCCAAAATGATGCATCCAATGTATCCACGTTATTATGCTCTTATTGACCTGAGAAAAACATGCTTTAAAGCGTCAACATAAACCTGATTAATTCACAGGTTTAAGTAATGTATAAAGTAGGACTACAAGATTTCAAGTGCGCAATAATGTAACACATACAATATCACAAAAGTAATTACGAATTCACTAAGCTCATGACACTGAAGCTACAACATGTATGTACTTGCAATTTAATGCCAATAATGTACCCGTGTAGATGTTCAACCCGCAACATCTAAATCCAACATGGTATATGTCTGTTAGTTCGGTACTGCCAAAACTAGTGAGCGCTACACACCCGAACAGAGATGTCAATCCCATATAGATCTATTTATAACATTCACGCTTACACCGAGTAATTAACAGTTCATGATTCATGGGCATAGTGAGTTATAGCTACTTAGGCAAACTCGTAATTTGATTAAAAGTATACTTGCGTCTAAATATAAAACAATGCATGTTTCTCACCCCGAGAGTTGTAAATCATTGTAATTGTATAAAATGGGGCTATGAACTCAACTCTAGTGAATGAATTGATTTTAGAAAAATCAAATGAGTGAAACGTCACGTGACGTCTGAATGCAATCTAATTAATTATAAGCCGTATGAGTATAATGTATTTAATATAAATACAACATTATAAGTTATAGAGTTATATCACCACCTAATAGTTTTTGTTTAATTTACAAAAGTTGAAACAATATTTAAGTCACGCTTGATATTTAATGTCCGAGTATATGTATCCATAAAAATATAATCTTTGTCCAATAGTTGATTAATTTATTAATAATCCTTGATTTTATATTTTATTGTTTCTATAATAAAATTATATAAATTGTTTAATTATTTTATAAAATAATTTTTATAAAGTTGAAAACATGTATAAATATTATATTAATAGTACTACATTATTTTTTAATGTTTTTATAGTCTAAACGGACCCGAAAACACTCGTAAACCACTTTTAAAATTTCTAACAGCTTTAGTTTATGTAAATGCAGAAAATAAAAATAGTGTATTTAAATCTTTAGAAATTCATAACCTTCTCATTTTCACTCCGCTTTACGTGTTCTTTATATGTACGAATTCGTGACGAGATAATTTACCAAAATAAAATGTTAACAGAATTTATGTAATTTTGTACAGTAATTGTAAAATCAAAACTTTTATAAAAATACTTATATATTTATATAATTTGTAAAAATCATAACTCTTTCGTTTTAATTCTTTTTTAATGTTTTTTATATCCACGATGTCGTATTGAGATATTCTAACAAAATAAAATATTTCTAAATTTTTTATCAGGTCCGAAACAGTAACAATTTTTATAAAATAACTTTTATAAAAACACTTTTATATATTTAATTATCATAATCTTGGAAAAATCTTAACTTCTTCGTTATAGCTCTATTTTCAAGTTCTTTATATGTACAACATCGTGTCGAGATGATCTAACAAAATAAAATGGTCACAAATTTTATAAAAATCTGTACCAAAATAGTAACATCAAACTATTTTTTTATAAAAATACTGTTTATATATTTAACCTTGCAAAAATCGTATCTCCGTCCTTATAACTCCGTTTTTCGAGTTCCTTATATGCACGGAATCCTTATGAAATGTACTATTTAAATCAGAGGTTTATATAATTTATAAAAATTTGTAACTTTTATAGAATATATAAACAGTTTGCATTTATTATTTATAAAACTTATTTTATAAACTTTTGACATAATAAAATTATTATAAGTCCTCTAATTTAATTAATAACACATCTTATATATATTTTATGTCCATTAACTTATATCCAAAATTCCAAATAAAATGTCCTCATCAATTATTTATTTATAGATTTATATAAATAAATTGCAACAATTAATTATGTAAATTAATTAATACTTGTATAAAATATGTCCTTGCATTATAAAACATTGTAACACCCATTCACAATAGTTGAATGTTTCTTAGATTATAACATGCCTTTTTTATTTTATAACTTTATAAAATAAATCTTAAGTGGTGATTAACAATATAGCAATATATATACAAATAAATGAAGTAATTAAATGAAAGTGTAGAGATTATAATGGACCTTATGAATGAATGAAGAAGTAAACACTAAATTAAAATCCTAGTTTCTTCAACCCGAAATCCTCTTTATATACCCTTGGTTAAATAAAACCCAAGCTTTAAAATACCCTTAAAACACCTTATATAATGTAACGACCCAAACCCGCTCCGGAGAGTAGGCCGAAACGTCATAATCATGGTGTCATATCAAAGCATAATAAAG